>JAZAYU010000938.1:0-119168 GCA_038501625.1 Corbicula japonica | reverse complement strand
TGAAGCTTAAACCGATATGCTTAAGTTTAACAGTAAACTAGTGCATAACTCAGCTTATCAGTATCAATAAGCGCTGCAGGTATTTGTTCTTCCTGAAACATTATTAAATGTTTCATAGGAAGATTTAAACAAAAAAAACAACAACATTAATAGTCTTATCTATGCAAACCAATTTAATACTAATGACTTTTTATTAAGTCTTTATTATGAGAATATTAGTCCGTATTTTTTATGAATAACGTATAACATTAAAATAAATTAATTTATTAACACTTTTCTTTACAAATGTAACCCTTTCCTCCATACAATTGCCTTCATGGGATAGGCGAAGAGTGTAGATCCAGATCAGCCAGCACATCCATGCCGTCTGATCAGGATCTGCACTGTTCGCTTTTTAATTTATTAGGTTATTTCAAATCAAAAAGAGACCAGTGCAGATCCAAGTCAGATGGCGCGGATGTGCCGGCTGATTTGGATCTACAATGGTCGCATATGCGTAAAATGCGTATTTATGGAGGAAATAGGTAAAATGGTTTGTTTACCAGACACACAACCTTCGGATTGTAGTCGCCGCAAATGATATTTTCAGGAAGCAAGATAGCTGGCATCCGTCTTGATGGTTCTTTTTAAATACAATTTAAAATTAAATTTAATATAATTATTTTTTTACTTTGTTATTTCATTTTCTAATTTCTGTCGATCAATCTATTTTCTGAGAGATAATGGAAGGTAAACACAGAATAATCAACTGACTGTCAGAGTTAGTTTTCTTGGTATTATTTTAAGATGATAGACGAACTTGTCACAGAACATAGGGACCGAACCCTGTCTATAGAAGCAATGGTCATTGTATATTTTCTCTGCAAATATGACATTTTGAACTTTAAGCAATTTAACACGAGGAACATTGTTCAGTGGCACTTATTGCGGTCGGCACAGTGATTCATATCCTTGTACGCAGAGAGCGGGAAACTGCTATATAAATTATATTAAACATCGAATGCATTAAGATTAAGCTACAAGTCTAGGAATACCCTAGTTTTATTGCATATCGTCGTCAAGTTCTTATATAGAAACACAAACTTCATGCTGCTAGACTGATAACTTCACGCTCCCAGGCTTCCAGGCATATAGATTGCAAACTTCACAAACATAGCATTGGTTAGATTTTTGACATTTGAATTAGAGAAAAAAATATTTCGCTGCATTTCATGTAAAATTAACAATGTAAAAATATACTTTAATTTGTAAATTCTGCCGTTCAATATTTATTTCTTTGATTTGTTTCACTAAACAATTTGCAAGAAATATATTACGCACACATTCATGAATCTATTATGTAGTCTGCAATCAAGTAATTAGGTGGAATTAAATGTTTCTCAGTATGCTGGTCAGCTCAGCAGTCTATCAAGATTTATGGCTATTAAACTGTTATCGCTGATTTCTGTGGCTGATAAGCAAGGCATTTTGCGGATGCTCGATGTTAAACATTTTTGTTGAGCTATACCAATACCGGGTCAAACATGTATACTTTGTTAGAGTAAACAATCAAACAAATGATAATGTCTATGCTTTTCAATTGTGTTTTGCTATACTTGCAGGATTTTTAAGTATAATCAATCAACCCATGTACTCCCAAATAACTTGAAATTAGTACAATTGAAGTATAGTAATCTCATGTGAAAACTATTGTTAATTATTGATCTCTAGACCGCCAATTACATGTAATAACTTTTTCTGGCCATTTGATGTTTGCTTTTGTAAATAGTTTCGATTTTAAGTCGTTACAGTGATCAATTTTACCAAAACATAGTGACTTTCATGTGAAAATATCTTCCACAACCGTTGCATTTAATTTTTACTATTGTTAAGTATTCAATAAGCAAACAAGTTTTTCAAATGCCAATTATTATAAAAATTAAAAATAGACATCCACTTAATCACAATTTGTTAAACCTTAATCTGTCACGATTGTGCAAAACGTACTATTTATCGTAAAACAGTAGTGTTGTATTGGTGACAGTGATATGTGAATTGTGAGTTTGATAATTATTCAATACCATTTTAGATTGGAATCCCATTCCAACAGTGAATTTGGGTATACGCTGTAAACCAATAAATACCCCCTCTAGATTCGGATCCACTGCACAACAATAAAACATTCTTTTTTATTTATATCCACTGTCAGCAGTGAGATTAATATATATTCGCCCTACACAAATAAATTTAAGAAATCACAACTAGCAACAAGTTGGGTTTTCGCCTTAGATAGGGATTACGTTATAAGGTCGAATTCACTGCAAATGGTGAGTTGTTGTTGTTGTTTTTTCGTAACGCATAAACTTTGAATAGCCTTCTAGATTCAATTCCGCTGCCAAGAGTGAGTTGAGTGCTAAGTTTTGCTCTACAAAACATTGGTGTTGATGCACATTTTCAAACTGTACTATAAAGTTTAACGTAATTCCCGTTTGACAACGTTATTGATACTTTCATCTGCATGGTGTTCGCACCTATTAGTCGGCCAATCACAATCGCGGCTTTGTCAACATTGCTGTTGCTTTAAAACGTGCAGAATTCTGGTGGAGACAGTCATTTAATTTTGAACAACGTATTCAGCCGGTCCACATGATTTGGTGTGTATATCAAAAGACCATAGGCGCATCTGCAAGGTCACTTTAACTGACAACTGAGGGTGTGGTTTTTGAAGCATTTGAAGATTACGTCTTTCATACGATGTTTTCTAAATAGGAACTACGCATTTTTCACTATTTCACATGTTGATCGAGGATTTTATTTCTTTTTTTACTGATATCACTGTACTAGCAGTTAACACCCTACACTATCGATACATGTATGGTTGCTATCTCATAGACGAACAGTGTTAATCCAGATCATCCGGTACATCCGTGATCAGGCGAATGTGCCCACTTAGCTTGATTCTACACTGCTTTCTTTTAGTTTATTTTTATTAATTTTTGCCAAGATGCGAACATTGCAGATAAAGCGGTACGGATTTGCCGGTAGATTTGGATCTGCACTGTATGCACACATGATAAAACCCGTATTTATGACGAAATATTTTCTCCTATGTAACCGAAAAGTTAAATTGAAATATACAGTTCGAACGACGACCGGACAGCAAACGATACGCGGTTTGATGAAAATGTAATCAGGTCTTCTATTCAATATCTGAATTATCATCAATCTTTAAAATAGGTTTAGGGAATAACACTAAAAGCCGAACTAACAACCCATTTGCGTTTATAACAACGCGTTAACATTTGGTAAAATATATATCGATTGTTCACTCAGTAATGTCGTGTTAGAATAGAAACGATACATAGAGCTCGCTCTTCTAGCGATAAACTGTGGGATTTATCGCGCGCAGTCGTTCATATAAATTTTGTAGATATATCCTTACTTATCCGAACTCCGCCCCAGAATAAATCCTGCGATATATCACCGGAAGTTATGTATTATTTTAAATCAATTAACAAATCTTGCTAAATTATTAAGCTTTATCACGTGAACAGGTTATATATGAACATACCTGGGTGTAATCAAAATGTTATTTTCCCGTATGGGGTTTTTATACAAACACGTGCCGAAAACGTTCTTTTAAATACTCAATGCTCTTTATTGCTAAAAATGGAGTATAAACTCCTTTTTTTGAAAAATAACAAAATCTCATGTACACGCAATCAAATGATCAAGAATAAAGCGAGCAACGTGGCTGTTAAACTTTTGCGCCACAATACCACGTCACTACAACGCGGGAAGGAGCTAGAAGATCAAATGATTGCGAACACCAAAATAAGTTAAAATTCAAGTTCCATGATCTACAGAAAAGGAAGAAAGCTATCTCCGCCTGCGGTCTAGCTTCACCGTTTCTACTTTCTGTAGGTCACCAATATTGAACTCTAACAGATACAGTACATTTTTTGACATATTTTGGGGGCCAATATAAAACGCAGCTTTTAACGCAGGCTGCGTTATGCAGGCTGCGTTTTTCGAGTATAAAACGCAGCTGCGCAGTCTGTATAGATATATAGGGAACCGTATTTGCGATACCGCGTTTAAAATAGTGTCTGTTCAGTTAGAAATCAGTAATTTTCTTAAATGTAAATTATTCCCAGTTTTCCTGTATGTTTTAAATAGATGAAATATTGATCTTAAATGTTTAGAAATAAAGATGATAGAATTTTGTTTACTGTACATTGAATATTGGGAATTAAACATTGAGGTATATGGGAATTAGATTTACTTTTGTTCAACCTCCAACGCCGAACTAACTATTAAAAATACAAAAACTGAGTACTTAAATCAGGGTTCCATCACAAAAGCAAACATAGTCTGGGAGTAACTACGAAATTCACTTAGGGCCATCACCATTTTCGACTATAACGGAAAAGAATCCAGATCGCGATATCACAAAATCACGAAATTAAGATGACAGAAACGCGAAAACACGATGATGATAATGGGAAATAATCTCACATTTTCGCCATCGTATCTTTGCGTTTTCGTATTTGTTTTTAATTCGTGTTTTTTCTCGTATTCGTCTTCGTATCTCCTTGTTTTCGCCTTCCGGAGCATACTATAAAGCAATTCTCTTTTACGTTTAAAATGTCGGATCCAGTGTCTATTTTAATCCTCAATTCTTGGAACGGATAGTGTTCATTTCACAATCCTTATTCATAGAAATAGTTTTGCAATGTACAGCTTGAAAGCCGCCAATCGGTCTAGAATATGAATATTTACTGATGAATCGAGGTTGCATTCATATTCAATTAAGAATTCTATGACATAGGTCGGACAATAAAATGAACAATGAAAAAAATACAGTTGGTCTATAGCTTTGAAAACACGCATAAGTTTTCCAAGTATATAATTGATAAAGTTGTCGTAAAGGACATTTAATTATGTGAGATACAACTTATGTAAAGTAATGCAGGACTTTGGCCGATATTAACGTACATGTACTGGGCAGGTAAAAATGACTCCAATTTTCATGGCGACTTTTCTGCCTAATTTTATCAATACTGACACAAAATATTGGTTCATCTTAAAATAATATTAAATATGTGTATGTGGTGCATGTAGCTTCCCAAGTTAATTAATGTGAAATTTCACTCAAATTTGAAGTATGGTTACTGATACATTTCGGAAAAACCGCAAAAGTTACAGAAGTTAAATATTCAGCCGAAACATTATCCATGCGTACGAAGAAAGGTGGCCCGGGTGGTGGAGGGGGGGGGGCTGAAATGGATTGGGTTCTGGAGAGTTGTCACCCCCTGGACTACAGTAAATTTTGTAATAGATGAAAAGGGAACTTTGAAATCCACCGAACACGGCAAATAAGAAAATATAGCATGCTCGGTTCGATTGAGCCTGTTCATGGGCAGTAATGGAAATGCATATTACCGCTTAGCCCCGGGTTGAGCGCAACTCGATATTTACATAAATAAACAGTACAGTTTTGATCCATCCCAAACGATGACCAGTATGCATATGACGAACATAAAACCTTCAATGCGGTATTTTCAGATTAAAACCATTCCATGTTTAGCGGCGTATGGTCCCCAGATAAAAGAAAGGGTTTGCCCTAAACGAGAAAACAATGGGCGGCATTAAACAAAAAAGAATTTTGACAGGGGATCTGAGAATATAAATCCTGCATATCACAGACAACGCCAACGGCAAAATTTTAAATCTATATTGGCTGGGATATTGAAACCACCCATCTAAAAACTGGCCGAAATATGAAAACAAAAGCAATTTTAGAAATACTTTGACCAAGTACATAAATATCGTGCTCAACGACCTTCAAAGGACGTAATTGACAACAGCACCGATTGAATGTACGGGGAGACTTTTTACAGCCGCCACACGGCACAAACAACGCTACTGTGATATTGAAATATGTTGGATTTGTCCAGAAACACCCATATTTGATTCCCAAAAAAACCCCATAATTTTCGTTGTTTACATTGCCTCGCTCTAAAAACGTCTTATAAACTCGTCCGTGAGTTAAATTTGGTAAACTGATTCAACTATTTTACGCACGCATGCTTGCCTAAAAGTAAATGACATATACGTTGTGATATAAAATGAATGAATTGAAAATTATAGCGAAATCAGAAACATCATCATAACCTTGTGACAACAGACACCTGTCCATCATCATCATTATCATTATAGGGAGAACCAGCACTCAGATCATCATCATCATCATCATTATCATCATCAATAACACGGAAATTGAAATGTGCTCATCATCACCAATATCAACAACAATTCTTCATTTCAATTTTTAAGACGACTGTCATTGTCATAGGGAGAATTAGCATGATCACCATCATCATCATCATCATCATCATCATCATTATCATCATTTCATATATCACATTATGTTAAATTGTTGCACGAATACATAAAACTAAACTTGTATTTTATCTGGTGTTTTGTCCTATGAAAGATAGAATGTAAAATCATAATGTGATGATGATGATAATCATGATGCACATTGTAATGATGATGATGATGATGATGATGATGATGATGATGATGATGATGATAATAGTGGCAGTGGTAATCGCATGCTGATGTAATGATATGAAATGATAGTGCCTCTAGCTGTGAGCGAACCCGCACCGTCAAGGTCGTTATTTTTAGATGGTTGTGTTAATGATGATGATGATGATGACGATAATGATGATGGTGTTGATGATGATAATTAAGATGATGGTGATTATGAAGATCATTATATCCGCCATAAATTTATGTCATAAATAAGGTGTCCAATATAATATGATTGTTAAAAAATAAGTTGTTTGTCAAATCTTATGACAAAAGTGATGTATTCGTTTCCAGGTTCGTTTTCCTTTGTCCGCCTTTTCTGTGTGATAAATTCATTATAGTTTGCAAATACAAACTAAAGCCATACGAATATACCACATTTTAAGTATCATATGTTTTATTCCGCTATTAATATCACTTTTATATTATGTTATATATTTTGTCGTGTTTTTCACTCGTATTATAAGGTCGTGTATAGAAGAAGTTGAAACAAACGTTTGAATTCATATTTTGAGTTAGTGAAAACTTTTATCTGCAACATGGGTTATAGTTTTGACAAAGTGAAACTGAACTTGAGTGGCGCGTGACTGAGGGTGGTGGTATTCCAGCACAAATTGTGAAAAATTACTGGTAAGGCTTTATTTTTGCTGTGTATTTACATGTAAAATGTCTCTAGATTAGTGTTCACAAAAAGCAGATTTAAAGACATTGACTCAATAGCTTATTTAGAATAGAAGATATGAAGCTTTGCTGGGAGTCTATGGGAAATGAATTGCTATAGTCTAACCTAAATTCACAACTCAACATACACGACCAGCTAGCTATTCAGCCAATTAAGTGCTGCAAATCAAACCTTTGAACAATGAATATAATAACACCGACAGCTTAAGGCGTCGGCTCAATAGCTTATTTAGAATAGGAGATTTGAAACTTTACTAGGAGTCTATGGGGGTTGAATTACTGTAGTCAAACCTAAATTCACAACTCAACATACACCAACAGCTATTTAGCCAAGGAATTGTTACATATCTGACCTTTGAACAATTAATGGTGAGTTACAGGTTGAAATATTGGCAAATCTAGTAAGGGTAAGGATTAATGATCATAAAATGATCCTAAGTAGAATATGATACAAACAATAATTTATTGTCACTAATATTGATATTAATAACTTTCAAATCACGATTAGAACGAACTGAGGAAAATATTATCACATGGGCGTTACATTCCGAACATTCACTTTTAACACAATAGAAAATCTTCATCATGTTTTCCAACGTATTTCTAAACTATTAGGTGCCTAAGAGAGAGAGAGAACTAGATTTCATGGCTTATCAGATACAGGCAATTTATTCTCTATTTACATTAACCGATTCGATACAGATATTGAAAATGCCACAAACTGAACTTTGTTTGACCTAAGAGTAGCCTGCTTCTAGACGTGCCCAAGTCCCTATATTCTGTTTTATTTTCCTCCGTCATCCAAAAATATATCAACAAAATTAACGCTTTCACTGCAATGTTTTTCTGTTTTTACATTCCCTTAGCTCCTAAAACAGCAACAGAAATCTGAATTAGAAACTAAGAACTAAAATAAAACAAAATATATCTAAACATATTAATACAAGTAACTAAAATAGAACCATCTAGCCGTCTGCCAGGCTATCCTACTACCAAACTTAATGTTCTTTGATTGCGTTGTAAATGCGAGAAAAGTAGTCACGTGATGGAAATGTGTGTCAAACTTTCTGAGATTAAGCTGAAGTGGGTTATTATTGTAAATCACTTAAGAAGTTATTGAACGAACAAGTTATAACATTTTGAATCTAAGCAGAGGCTTCTCAAGACTTGTAGTGTCTTTTTCAATGCAAAGGGCTAATTAGATGACTGTCTTTTTAACAAGACAATTATACAAAATTTGAAAGCGAGTCGTGTTATTAAGTTGGGAGTTGGAACACTAAGTCTTTGTGAATATTATGTTCAGTTATCGAAGTTCGGATATGATTTTTCAGATGATAAAGATCTTGTTTGTCTTATGACAGGCAAAGTCGTGGATGGTATCTCTTAAATGGTAAGCTTTATATTTTTATAGCATTTAGATTTGTATTATGTTTGTTATCTTTTTCAAAAATCTAATTTACTTTTGATTGTTTTGAAAGCGCGGTCTTAAAGCCGCCAGCGTTATCAATCGTCATAATTTAATTTTCTAAAATATCTTTTGTTGTTCTGGTCACATGAATGTTTCTTATTACGTATTATACTGAAAACAGTGCTGCGCCTCAACATAATATATTTGTGGTGATTAAACACAGGCTAACTAGGTTTATAAACTTTTGTTAAAAACATAAGTCGAGATTGTTTTTAATGGGTCCGCTGGCCAATGCATATGTGTGGAGAATATGTTCCTTTATTTCCATCATTTTCATATTCGTTAAGTAATTTGCTTATACAGTACTGTGAACGTTTAATGTTACAAACTAAACGCACGATACACGATACACGGACGCACGATAAACGATAGACGAACGCACGATACGCGATAAACGGACGCACTATACACGGTAGACGCACGATTCACGATACTGCAGATTTATTTAATTTGTGTTCGAGATTTCTAAAAATTTGAAAATGCTATCAAAATACAAGTTGAATGGTTGAAATAAAATTACATAAATTTGCATAAGCAAGTAATTTATTCACGTTTTGTGATAAAATTAAAAAATCTTGATGCACGACACACGATATACGGACGCACGATGCACGTTAGACGGACGCACGATACACGTTAGACGGACGCACGATATACGATAGACGGACGCACGATAGACGCAAATTTTGTAACATTAAACGTTCACAGTACTGTATATGCTATTATTTTGTGTTGATATATATATTTACGTTTTAGATATGAGAATGAAGAACACGAAAATAAGTTGAAGCATATACAGAACAGGTCAACATTTCGTATCAATACTGATAGGTAAGTATTCCGCTTACATTAAAATTTATAATTATAACTCATAACGAAGTTCTTTTGTTATCGTTTAATATGTATCGCTGTAAACAATTGGTTTGTTTATAGTATGCATTTATTTTAAAAAGTAAATAATGTCCTTAAAATTCTTTAAAAATATATTATTGCAATGACGTGTCAGGGTCTTTATAATAAATCATAAATCATTATTAAACAGCCCGAGGTAAAGGTCTCTGATATGTTTGTTCTATAAAAGCGAGAAATTGTCCAACACATTGGTAGATTTTAAAGTATTCTTTAGATAGAACGCGTTCCTCAAACAATTGTTACAATATTCTACATCATTTGTACATGTTTTACATGACATGTGCTAAATTCCGATATTCGAAGAGAGGATGTTGCATATTCAAGATCGTGCAAGTTCCTTCTCTCGCCCCAATCGATTTTGCTTGAAATGACAAAACCACACATTTTTTACACTCTCACATGTACAAATATTAATGAGCAACATAGTTTATCCAGCTTTTAAAATACCTGTCTGACAGTGTCCGTTAGTTGGGGTGTTACTTATGACTTGTTACATTGACAGTTAAACGTTACATAAATATCACTTGGTGTCGTTTTCAAAATGATCATTGACATTTCCAATTCTCATCCATTTGAAAATGCCGTTAATAACGTTTAACCCTTTCCGAGACGCGTTTTTTAACGAGCGTCGGCCAGTGTGGATCCAAAACAGTCCGCACAATCGTGCCGTCTGATTAATATCTGCACTGTTCGCTTTTCGGTCAAAATAAGCTAATTAATCAAAACGCGAACAGTGCAAATCCTGATTATACAGCACGCTTGTGCCGGCTGTTCTGTATCTACACTGTTAGCCTAGCCGTAAAGGCGTATATATGGAGGCAAGTGTTGAAAAGCGGACAATTGTCACATACAGGCTGACATGTCCAAATATGCCTGACATTTGTTACTTATATAGTTGCAGTGTTTTCGATTTATGATCTGGTGCTATTATTGATGAAGAGTGGAACATAATTAGATCGTGAAAATTGTGGCGACCTAATGACATTCACCGAAACAACTTCAGTGGATATATTCAAATTATCGAACTGTTACATCATTTTCATCCGTGACATTTCTTTTGAAAAATTCTGCTTGTCGCTAGACTAGCCATTCAATTTTTTGCAACATATAACATGTCATTTTCTTCGGATTCTAATTATGATTGCTTGATGCAATGCGACAACATTTATAAAAATTTGCAGTTAAGTTCCCTGTATCGGTTTGAAGCCGAAAACTGATTTATAGCTAATACCCAGGTTGAAATTCTGCAAGCTACCTTAATTGTAGATTATGATTACTGACATGTACATGTAATTTCCTTTTTGTCCGAATGACTTATCTTTGTAATCTCTAAGAGAAAGTAAAGTTCATGTTATGCAAAATAGTATCGTATTAGTTAGAAAAGAAGACATCTTTACAAAAATGATTCAATATCCCCGAATCTTCTGCCGCTTTCTTATCTGCTGGTTAACCAGTTACAACATGACATTATGATTAAACTCAACAGTTACTATACTTCAACTTAGGTTGAAATCAAAACCAGAAAATGTTCTCCTAGGTTACAAAATGGCCATTTATAATCTCATGGGACAGCGCATGAAACTGCTGCTAATTTGAGCTGAGTAGAGATTATAACAATGAGAAAACATGGCAGATAAATGTAAAATTAAATGCTGTAAAGCTGCGTGTAACTGACAAACTCGGCCTTTCACTTCACCCCAGGAGTCATATAATTGCCCAGCTGAAGCTTAATGGTGTATCAAATTACAAAGTGAGGTGTACTAGTTGAATGAAACGAATTCACCAAATTTACTCATTTGTCAAAGACAATTATTTCAAGAAATCACATTTGTTTTGTTGTGACTTTCTATGTGAGATATACATCAAAAAACCGAAGAAGTGATACAGACAGGCATAAATATCTCAAACACTATGACACTTGCAATTTATTTTCAACGGATTAATAGATTAATTAAGATCATTAAAAAAAGTATTGCAAATCACCCCCCTCCTAAAACACGCTCTTTTTTCATTAGTGATTAATAACAATTCCTGTAAAATTGTTGTTTTAATTGGCAATTTAAGTTATATCATTTTCTGCAAGAACAAAACAGTAGAAAAGTAACAAATCTTTGTGATTTTGGACAAATCATATGAACATAAACACTTTAAGATCTATGGGTTCCTCATCATGACAAGAAATAAAGGAAACATAAATCTGTTATTCGTCAAACATCACAATACGAGATTGTACACCTATCCGTAAAACTCTTCAATTAGAATGTTGAAATAGTGTTAACGTTATACTTCCAAGACGCTTAGAATACACATGTGACACAATGCTAGGTTTTTAGCTTAAAATGCACTATGAAAAAATAAAGGTTTTTGTCTGCTCCTCCTCTGCACCCTTGCTTAATAAATTGTGGTTAAAAAAGTGTACAATATCTTAAATGAAAACATGTTGGTTGTTTGAAATTATGAGAACGTTTAGAAAGTACAGTAAGCTTAATTTGTTAAAACGTTGTTTTTTGTATTTTTTCTCATTTTATATTTATTTTCTCAGTTACAATTCTTATACACATATCGATCTGTCTAAACTAAAACGATTTAACTTGATTAATAATACTCCATTCAGTAGCTATTACCGGTCTCCTGATGGTCAGATAAGAAAGCATGGACTGTTATTTGTTTATCTATTTAGAACTCATTGATCATTTTATGTTTTGTGTAACACATTGTGTTGATTACGC
Source organism: Corbicula japonica (assembly GCA_038501625.1). NCBI lineage: Eukaryota > Metazoa > Mollusca > Bivalvia > Venerida > Cyrenidae > Corbicula > Corbicula japonica. Next base: position 106,799 of record JAZAYU010000938.1, on the reverse strand, counting down.
GCGCTGCTCTATCATCTGACTGTGAAATCGTTTTACTCCATAATTTTATTGCAAGTTACTATATACTAACGCTATATCTACCTTTTATTAAATGATTCATAAGTCTGCGTTTATTTTACTATAAGATTGTATAAGCATGTACTCTAAATACGTGTTTTTCTTGAGGAGGGCTTTCCCGTTTCTGGGAATCTCATCTTAGAAAAAGATATGCCACTTTCTGACAGTATTTACATTTTACAAAAAAAACACTAATGGAACAAAGCCTAAAATATAAAGATAGAAACATTCCTACATGTAGTTTGTTTCAACAGATAATACGCATGGATCATACGTACTTTTCTTTTTATATGTCGCAATTTTAAAGACCGTAAATATCGGTCTTAACTGACTTTTCTGAATTCAGTAGATATCAATCTTGTAAAAATATACATCTCAATCTTGAAAAAAATCCCTGGTTTTGGTGCCGGTCGTTACTTAGTTACACATGTTTAACCATTTTTCTGTCAACCGTGACGTGCTTTAAAAGGTTTTTTCTATTTTGTTGCCAATAATGTCATTTTTGTTTGCGAAATAAGAGTCAAATTAAGACGAGCTAAAATTCGCATAGGCTGGAGCGACCATCTGAAATTCCTTACAGTAGGATAAATAAAATAACAAAAGCGTCAACCTCTGAAGTCATGCAAAGCGATACAAGTTTTGCATGATTAAAACAAACACATTTGTTAAGCGGCTAATTCAACAAATATGAACCCGAACAGTCATCGCCAATTTATTCACAATTTATTTAGACCATTACAACAAGAATACATAACAATAGTTTATTAGGGTTATCTCAATGATGAACATCTTGTACTTGTTTGTTCAAAGAAAGCCTGTATGGACATGTGTGAGATTGGTGCACAATAACACCTTGTTAAACAGACCCAGCGAAAAATTATTTTACACAGACCATTTCAAGACATAAATCCGTCAGATTCTCTTGATTTTGCTCATTTTTATAGGTTATTATAGGTTATTATTATAAAAGTGATCATCTTACATTTCTAAACTTTTTTTCTGTGGCTTGTTGTATTTCATCTTTTGCTAACTTTCATGTATTTTTATATTTAATTTTAGGTACATTAGTCATCACTACTGAAGCTGGAATCACGGAATAGTTGAATCAATACAAGCAGATGTGAAAGAGCAAATTGGTATCAACGTTCATGCTGTGAAATTGTCTCTATTATTTTCCAGGAATCTACACCTATCATTTCTAGATTTCGGATTTTACATAGTGTTTAAAAATGGAAAAGTCAAAGTGCCTAGTTACCAACGCTATAAATCATAATACATGAGTATATTAAAACAAGATTTCTGCGAGTTGTTTGTTGAGTTGTTCGAAAAAGCGAAACATAAACGGATTACAAAATGTATGTGTTTATGACATTTAAAGACATTTAAGTAACTGTGTGTTCATAGTAAAATACCCAATCTTGAGTAACTGTACACCAGATTTATAAAGTAAAATATTGAGAAATAATAAAATAAATAATGTTAAAGTATATAAATTAAATGCATGCTTTGAAAAGATGATATTAAATTACTTATTATTATTATTTGAAAAGTACTGAATAAAATGTTGTTAATAAAAATTAGTATACAGTTTTACTAGCTATTTTGATTTTGTTCATGGGGACTTGATTTGATTTATATGGATGTATGATACAATTACTGAATTACTAATATGATCCGGAGTTTGATAAGCGAAAAATATAATTTATATTATATCTTTCTTGAAATTGTATTATCATCAGCAAAAAACATTAATCACAGTATATTTGCAAAGGATTAAAACCGGTCAAATTAATAATGTTTTCTATAAATGCTTTATTAGTTGTTTATTCAAGATTTATTCACTCAGTATTTGAGCTTTTTTGACAAATATGTTGACGGGAAATATGCATCACTTTGATGTTCACTCCCCATCTTTAAAAACTAAAAACACCGATATATTCTTATTTTTTATATAAAAGATTCGGTTGTTTTTGAAATCAGAATGATTATATTTTAAAAATTAAACATCTAACCAAATATTTTTAAAACATTGATAACCAGCCGATCCCCATTGAATATTTTTGCCAACTGACGATTCTCATATAATCGTTAACAAATATTTGTTATGCTCTGAAATCAGACTGACGGTAGATTCAGTAACAGCGAACAGAGATGTTAACAAATTATTGTTAACAGTTCGGCCGATTTTCTTTCCACAACTCTGTCATGTGAAGAGAATAGTATAAGCTTTAACAAAGATTTGTTAAACTTCTATGACTGGCGGTAGATTCAGTAATAGCGAACAGAGATGTTTAACAAATTATTGTTAACAATTCGGCCGATTTTCTTTAAACATCTCTGTTAAGTGAAGGGAATAGTTTAACAAAGATTTGTTAAACTCCGATGATCAAGTGAAATAGTGACATAGTGTATGCAGTTTCATAGTACAAGCTTTAACAAATTTTTGTTAAAGACGCTATTTCTTGAAACTTTGTTGAAATAAAAAAAATCTGAAAAAGTTGTAGAAACTTACAACTTGATCACGTGGAAATGATCAAACACAATTGGAAGCTGTTTAAAGAGTAAGGAAACGTATATATGCATTTAACTATTACGACACTAAAGTGTTACGGCAGATCGATTTACTTTTTTGAAGACTTTTAGGAAGACTACATTCAATTTCTACCATGCATTTTTTACGACCAATTAAGAGATACGACTTGTAAATTATATGATTTTCATGAAATCAATTTTCCACGAACATTTCCGCACGAAAAACAGAAAACGCGAAGTTTTAGGCCAGCGAAAATATCCATTTATACAGTAACCACTGACGTAAAGAAATGAACGTGGACACAAATGGGAAAACAAATGCTGAAAAAGTACTCAAACAATCAGAAAAAAAGTATAATACTATAAAGGGTGATGAGGCATGGGTCAATGTGTATTAGCCTAAGAGAAAATTTGACAACAGATTATGATCGTCAAAGGTATTGTTTAACGAACCCGATAAAAATTATTAACCATTCATGCTAATTTTGTAGCTTACGGTAGATGTGATCCTTGAATCTTCTCTACGAATCTGTATAGTGTTTTACCCCAAAAGATACCTCAGATTTGTATATTTAGTATTGTGTTAATCATAATTTGGTCAGCGTTTGTTCAGAGCTTCGATACTTAATAACACTTCCATAAAATGCATTGATGCCGTTTAATAAAAACATTGTCAGCGTGATCTCAGTGAATTTTAACACTTGGAATAAATTCTTGATGTAATTGCAAACACTTTATTATGTATTCCAAAGATGGCCTTAGAAATCAAGCAACATTCTAACAACAATGGGACAAATGGTAAAAAAATAATTATTTTGTGAAAGAATCTTGCATTACCAACGAAGGACAAAAAACGGGCTTTGCTATTAAATCTCGTTTGGCTAAGTGTGTAATTAATAACAAAAACTCATTACTTGAGGTTGAGTCAGAACGTTTTCCTTTATATGCATACTATAAGTATTTGACATTAACATTTGATCATGTAGGTTCCTTTACAGCGTGTTAAAATACACTTAACATAAATACTTTAATGCTACAGGAGTTTATATCAATATACAAAATGCCATTTATTTTCGCGCAATAGAGGTGATTTGTAGGAAACTGTTTTCGTGGGAGAGTTGAGGCTGGTGTATGGCTAGTTTAACGTTTGTAAAATATTAAGTATTTGTTATTTGTTACAAAGTGGTTGAGCAAGACCGTACTTTGGTTCAACTATAATTTTATTCTGAATCATCGAGGTCCGAGTGCGAAACTATTACATCTGCATTTTAGAATAAAATCAGGAGAGCAAATAACTGTTTTATTTTGTTAAAACTAAATAAAAAATGTTTTTCGTTATTAATGTTTACATGTAGTCTGGTGTTAATTTAAAAAAAGTAAAAGTTAAAAGTTATTTTGCTGAAAATGTCACATAGAATACTTTCGCGCTGAAAATTGGGTCAAATGGACTTTAATTCTTAGATTGAAACTATATGTGAAAAATTAAATTAAATTTAGTTCTTTTAACAATAAATTGGAATGTTTTGTGTAAAGCTGAGTAAGTTAATAATTTTTTTGCAATAATTTGAAAATAAATCACATAGAATATTTTCGCATTGAAATTTTAAGTGACCTGTCTTGTTTTTTTTTTTCAGTGCAAAACTATTCTTAGTAACACTGATGCTCGTATCGCAGTTTCTAACAATTATTTCCATTAAATATTAGAGATGCTATTAGGTTGTTTTTAAATGAAAAGTTCGGTAAAGGTAAAGTAAATACTAAGCAATTTACAAATAAGCCACAATAATTAGATTTTTTTAATCAGTTAAATTCCTTGTTTTGACCAAATATATTAATAATATTTAGGATTAAACAAGTAACAATGATATATTAATATAAAATTTAAACTGATTTTTAGCAAAAGATTTTTTAAAAATAAAAATATTTTGTTTGTAATAAAAATAACAATATTTCTATAATATGCTAAATACAGTACTGAAAATTATGAAATTGACAATTTTTCCGATTCCGATCCGGTCCGCTTCCGATCCTAATGCCATCTATAACCGATCCGATTCCATTCCCATTGCGGTCCGATTACAATTCGATTGCACTCCAATTTTTTCACTCCGGACCATGCGCTCCAAACGATCTTTACGCTCAAACCGATTCTTCCGATTGCGATCTTTTCGCTCCCGAGTTTCATTTGTCATTAACTATAACGCAAGACATTGCGCTCTAAACGATCTTTACGCTCAAACCGATTCTTCCGATTCCGATTCCTATACATAACTGTAAAACTGTGAATAGAAGCGATCCGCTCCGATCCGGTCAAAATGCTCCGGTCTTTTCACTCCAAGCGCTCCAAACGCTCAAAGCGATTCCGGTCCAGTCAAAACGCTCCGGTCGTTTCACTCCAAGCGATCCAAACGTTCAAAGCGATTCCGATCCGGTCAAAATGCTCCGGTCTTTTCACTCCAAGCGATCCAAACGCTCAAAGCGATTCGCTTCGATTCCATTCCGTTTCCAATTCGATTGCGCTTCCATTGCGCTCCTAACGGGATCGGTTTGCGGTCCGCTTCCGATCCGCTTCCAATCCGATTGTCAATTTCATGATTTTCAGTACTGTACCAAAGATAGTAGACATGTTTTTTTCAGATCGTTCTCATTTAAAAAGAATGTTCAAGACTATTGGTGTGCAACTCATATTCTTCATAATACCGTGTTAGTTTCAATTTCATACAAGTAAAGAAAAACACCAAGACCAATGATATATATATAAAACTAAGGGTGTAACTGATAGCCATACACAGTATGTGTAAATAATCTAAAAAAAAATTTTCTTCATGCTTATTCGCTCGGACAGGGAGGGTAAAATAAGGTAAGACAAGAAGAAATATGATTATAAGATTTATGACATTTATGACATTTTCTTTATGTTACCTTTTACTTAATGGATATATGGCTTATCCCATGTACTACCACTGAAGATCCAGGTCAGAATACAGGTCAATGCCGTCTGATCTAGATAATTACTCCTTGCTTTTTGGTAAGAAATAAGTTTAATTAAATATGTATCTAAAAGAAATTAACACCTAAGATCCTGATCAGAGTGCATGTGCATGCTGATCTGGAATGACAATGATCGCAAATGCATGTCATATCTATCAAGTAGACGGCTAAAGTTCCATTTAGATTTATTGATCATCTAGGCAAAGACATTTTATTCAAACAAATAAATTTTATTTTTAAGAAATACGGTATAATGGAAACAGTCAGCCAGATCTGAGAATTAATAAATGCAGATGTTGTTTTATTAGTATTACATTACATAGATTCAGTGTTTATTTAGTCCAATTTAAAAGCAAGAGAGTGAATGTTTGCATTCAGCAAGGAAATAAATGTGTTTATCTCAGAAATAATTATTTGTATTATTATCTCTTTAAATATTTAAAATTATATTTAAAAATAACTTACATGTAAATATTTTAACCAACGACTTGCTTTAGTATTGCAAATTTTCTGTTGCATAAAGACAAAAAAATTAACAATACAAAGGCTTCTGATAAAAGCCTGGTGCAGGACTAAAAATTATACGATTGTATTGGGAAGAAATGAACCACACATTGATTTGGTGGGAGCGCATTCGGAGCACAATAATATTAGAAACACAAAACAGTGTATTACATTGTATTGCATTTCAGTATTTAGGGTCAAATAATACTAATTGCAAAATATAATGCATTTCCTTCAGAATATAGACCAATTTCAATATTAATAAACTGGGAGCGAAATTATACGAAACAGTGAAGAAAAAGTAATGGAGCGGAGAGCAACGAATTTTTGGAGAACACCATTAGGGTCGAAAGAATTGGAGTGCAGTCGAAGTGGAATCAGATTGAAAATTGAGTGGTTAAAAGTGATAAGCCTATGGTAAAACAACAGGAGCAGAATCAGAAAAAACTGTTCATTTCATGATGTGCAGTACTGTTTATCTAGGAAAAATAATGAAGCTTTATTGATCGGTAAATGTTTAAAGATTTTGTTTTAAATTTTGAAAACGTTTGCATTACTATAAAGAGACAATATCAATAATCATAAGTAAAACAATGATTTGGCTTTATTTACAAAAGACACCTTAAATTGTGTGTCGAATAGTTTTGCTTAAAGCAAAAAGACGAAAATGATTTAACCCTTTTTACATGACATATATCATATCTTGGTATATTCGTTTATGCAAAAGCATCTTTTTTTGATAAAAAAATCAGAAATAATAGTTTTGCACTCAGCCCTCAACATATAAATATCCCGAACGTCACAAATACAAAATCGAATCTAAAACGACAAAGTCTATAATTGAAGAAAAGTTGTGTAGGTCTTCATATCGTGCTGACGTGATATTTTTGTCTAAAAGTCTTCTTGTACTGATAATTGTTTAATAAGTACATATTTGACTAAGTATATAATGATTAATATACCGTTCGTAACTTGTACTGTGGGTGAAGATGTTGTCACTGGTGGTATTTCCGTTGTCGGTAGATTTCCGGTGACTCCATTTCCGGTTGAAGAGATTGTTACTCCGTTCGTAACTTGTACTGTGGGTGAATCTGTCGTCTCTAGTGGCACTGCCGTTGTAAGTTGATAACCGGTGACTCCATTTCCGGTTGAAGTGATTGTTACTCCGTTCGTAACTTGTACTGTGGGTGATGCTGTTGTCTCTTGTGGCATTTCCGTTGTCGGTTGATAATCCGTGACTCCATTTCCGGTTGAAGTGATTGTTACTCCGTTCGTTACTTGTACTGTGGGTGAAGCTGTTGTCTCTACTGGCACTGCCGTTGTAAGTTGATAACCCGTGACTTCATTTCCGGTTGAAGTGATTGTTACACTGTTCGTAACTTGTACTGTGGGTGATGCTGTTGTCTCTTGTGGCATTTCCGTTGTCGGTTGATTACCGGTTACTCCATTTCCGGTTGAAGTGATTGTTATTCCGTTCGTTACTTCTACCGTGGTTGAAGCTGTCGTCTCTAGAGGCACTGTCATTGTCGGTTGATTACCGGTGACTTCATTTCCGGTTGAAGAGAGTGGGCTTGTTCCTTGTACTGTGGATGAATCTGTTGGCATTGATAGAATCGGCGTCGTCGTTTTATTATTGATGACACCATTTCCGGTTGAAGTGATTGATATACCGCTCGTCACTTGTCCTGTGGATGAAGCTGCGAACGAAAATTCAAAAATATGAGTGTATGAACGGACGGAAGAACGGACGGACAGACACACAGTCAGACAGACAGACTGATTGGATTAACTGAATCTCAAATAAAATGTTAATGTTTTTTTTTGTTTGCTTGTATATTATTACGATGTTTTATCTAAAAAACGAATGTCTACTTTATACCGTGGGGAATCAATGGTACTATTCACAAACATTTCTAGAACGCGAGCGTGTGCTCGGACAAAAAGGTAAATATTTAAATTAAACGATATTTTCTTTTATTTTTCTTAAAACATGTTGTGCACGAAATGCGCATTAATTTAAACTTTAAATTGGTACCTTTGTTGTTGCTGAAAATGGTGTAGTAAAGTCCTGAAAGTCAAAAAAGGGTTTTGGTGCCGACGAATTTTACGAGTACAATTCACGAACAACCCTTATTTTGCTTCTTTTAACCTTATAAGTCAGATGGATTATATTGCAAAACAAATTTTTACACACATATACAGTTTTCTTATGTCTTTCAATTGCAATTTTAGCACAAAATCTGACTAATCTTACGTTTTGACCTTAACACATTTGAGTACTAGTTACGAACCAAAATATTATGAGTACCAGTTACGAATCAAAATTACTTAATGGCTTTACATTTTTTTACGTCCTCAATAATAAAAACTTTGTTGACTTACAGAGATAGTATTTTATGTCCGTTTGTCTTTACATGTCATAAACGATACCAAACTCAATTATATGATCGCTTTTTTGTAAGCGTGCGATGCATAAACTCTGATTTGTCGAGTTATCAGAATTGTCGTTGGTTAATCATTTTAAGGACCAGTGTATAATTATGTGCAAATGGATAAATTAAATATACTTATAAGTCAACTTATTTGTCGTACATGCTCATTTCCGTCAAAAAAGTTTCAATCTATGACGACATTTTGAAAACATAGACTTGATAAAACATTAAATCACTTACCAGTCTGCCGTAATACTCTTGTTAGACATCATTTGGTCTTTTTTGGGTGAATTTAAAACATCACGCTGTGCTATTATGAATATCAGATTTATTCGAAAAAAGCTCTGGCCTTAATTTGGACAATCTCTGTACCTATTTATCTCTGCACACTGAAAAATTCGTTGTTAAATGAGTAAAAGAAACTCTTACCTACCCCGTAACTGCATTAATATTTTTAAATAAATTCTAAATTCTAAGATATGGTGCAAACAATCGAAAAGGTAGTTCCATAACGATGCTGGGTTTGTATTTTTAAACATTTCGTTGAACTCGCTTAAAACGGGTTTTCTTCGGAAACCCTTTTTTCACCGGACGTGGGCATTTTCGACAAAATTTATATAAAAAACTTATAACTTTAATTAAATTATGTGACAGAACATAGAACACTGATGCTTATAAACCAGAGACAACTCTGATAACTCTCAACAATTCTTGCATTCCAAGCTTTCAAAAATTCACATTTTTTCCGCGCCCGACCCTGTTTTCAGGACGGACGACCATAACGTATTGGAATGTGCAGAAATTTTAAGCCCCCCCCCCCACCCCAAACCGACACTGATTTTGTGTCTCTTCACCCGGAAATTTTAAACATGGTTAGAAACCTGATTTAATAACCTTACGGTAAAACACATTATTTAACGTTACGGTCTTCTGTAAAAAAGTTAAATATGCATGCCAGGAATAGATCGTTAAAATCCCGGATCTAATGGACTAAATTACTAATTTTCTTGTCAGATTATCTTAGTCACATGTAAACAATTTTGAACTATATCTAGTTCGAAAGAAAAAATGCGAAGCTTTCAAAGGACTAATAGTTTAAACATACAGATCGATGAATCCGTGTTCTTCTAAGAAAACTTCCAAAGCAAAGGCTTTTTCATAAAAAGAAATAACAATCCACGAGTTTTCTACGATAATCAGGGTCGGGTTTGAACCGCCATTTTGTGTACGTTTAAAACGTTTCAGGCGTTTTCCACAGGGTCAGGATTTGAGAAGTCAAAATTTTGTAACGTTTAAATAAGTCAACAAACTTTTATTATTCATGACGTAAACTACTGTGAAGAAAAGACAAAAATGATCTTCAGTACTCGATAATATCTGTTCCTCATCCCTGCCATGAAATTCGCCTTCTGCTCTACGGAGCTGCCATTTTCTAAACCCCATGTCTATTCACTAAGCTCTAACGAATTTAATAAAAGTCTGTCCGTGCTAATATTTAACATGTTGCCAGTAGAATGATTGAATTTTCCATCTGTGCTTACATATGAATGCAGATTTTCAGATTTACGGAGAGTTTTCCTATAAAATGCAGACTTTTACGATTTCAACACAATCTTCAGTATTGAAATCGCGCTAAAATGTTGATTATGCCCTCTACCACTTCTGGAATTAACGGATAGGTGCAGAATAAATTTGTCTTTTAGTCTAAGTCGTTATATCTTTACAAGTTTTAATCCAAACTAGCAAAGATGAAAATGACTTACGCTGTAAATTATGTATACAATTATCATGTCTGATCCTTGTTGTTTGTTTGCACCAAAACAGTTTTTTGACTTTCAGGACTTTACTACACAACTCTCAGCAACAACATAGGTACCGATCGAAAGCTTTCATTAACATGCATTCCGTGCACAACATGTTTTTGATTAAATAAAATGATATCTTTAAATATTAACCTTTTTCTAGTCTCGCGATTGCGTTTTAAAAATGTTACTGAATAGTACTATTGATTCCTCACGGTGATGCTTTCATTTATTAGAAACAGCTTATTTTGAAGCAAATATACTTACAACAACATGCACAAAACTGAGGACACGCCTTTACCAATGTTGGATTCGAGCAGATTACCATGGGTGTATCGTACATGTGAATGCAAAAATCATGGTCTTCACACGCAGAGGATGTATCTTGAAAAACAAGAAACATTATCTTTATTGTCATCAAACATCACTGGCATAGATTTTTCACATTTTTTTCCAGATTAATAACTTTCATTTGTTAACGTTGAACGTTAACAAAGTAATTAATTAAACTTCAAACTCGAATGATCAAGTAGTTATGAAAATGCAAAAACCAAATGTGCACTTTGAGTAGTGTATTTTCTTAATGAAACAGGAGAGCATTTTTCCGCTTTCTGTTTATTTTTATCATTCTTCGTACATGCATTATCATATTTTGCAAACTGTTTTACAATTAACTTAAAAGTGTTGCCATTAAACTACATATAAGCACATTTTTGTTCTGAAGAAATAGACTTACCATACAAGCTGCAGTTGACTTTCGCTGAGTTTATATCTACAACATGGGAATTGGACATGTTTACTTATCTAAAATATAAATGGCTACTCATATTTGTATTTGCTTGAAAAAAAAACTATAAAAAAATCAACTAAAAATAATAAACAATGCACAGTGTTCAATCACTAAACATTATTGTTAAGGATTAACCATGTTTGATGGTACATGGCTCTTCTTTTTGCTACATCAACTTAGACCTAACTGTATTGCCCATTCTTTTTTGATTGTTTGCCTTTTCGCAATGATGTACCTTTTTTTGCCAACGGATACTGGAAATACTTGAATAATAATTGTAATCTGATAACAAATTTCATAATTTCATTTCATGATTTATATTCGCGTTATGGAAACATACATTAACTTTTAGAAAGAAGTTGTAAAAAAAATGTTTTTTGTCGGTACATTTGTTACAAATACCAGTGAAATTTGGTATCATATTAACTTGAAATTCTTGAATTCTAGATAGTAACCATTGTGAATCGTATCTTCTACCCAACAATCATCTGTTGTCTATTCCCAATGATATGCAAGTCAAGCTCTGTTTTGGTTTGTTGTGAAAAATTCTTAACAAACCTAGCACTATTGCGTTGAGCCTGCGACTTCTTTTAATATACCAGTTGCCTAGACATTGTATCAGCATTTTCAAACATAGTTTTCTTCAAATTTAGGGTTGATGTTAAAGGTGGTAATTTCCTCTTACAATCAGTTTCTGGCAACAGATCCGAGAGTTGGCTTTGAAGCTCCTTTCTTTCTTTCAATTTATTTTCTCCAGGCCTGATTCAAACACAACGTCATGAGAAAAAGAAGTTTGAAAAGATGGTCTTTCAGATCACGTTCATCGTGTAGTCATGTATCAGTCATAGCAACTCTACGTCGTATCAAGTGCTGAAAAGCGAATGTGAGTGTTGTCTAGTCTAGTGAGTTTGAAGACATTGCAAAATGTCTCTCACTAATAAAATTTATAAAGCGCCTGTCATGCCTGTTGCATGTTAATATTATTACAAGTCCTGTACGGGCTGAATGTTGCCCTTAGAAAGCTAGTTTTTGTTCAATCTGCGAATTGGTTGTGAACAAAGGGATTAAAATTTTGACGTTTTATTACCAAAAGGTATTCATTAATAAAGTTTCCACCAAACTATCTTACGATGGGACGGATAAACTTCTCACTGACCGGAAAGTTGAACGGTAGCTTTCGTTGTAGGCAGGAAATTTTTATGGAAATGAGCATCTCAATGAGTCTGCTAAAATATTAACTTGCGTACGGTTCACGGCAGTTCCACACTTTCGCAGAGTTTGATGTTGTGCCAGCATCCTCACCAAACTTTTCGGCTTGGATTGTTTTGAGTTTTTGCTGTACTTCGTGGACCTTTCATGTAAACGATGATCACTTTCTAAGGGCACATCCCTATCTGAATTACCATGGATAAACGACTTGTGTTGTCGGAGCAATCTGACAGGCGCTCATGTCCGCCAGGCTGTAACAATAGAACATCATCCTGTCTTCATGTGTTTGACTGATTGAATTTTGTGTTCAACTCATTGTTTTACGGCAACATGTCTACACGCCCCTGGCGGGATGGTTTCCTGTTTATTCTCGGTTTCCGGTCTATGCCTGACCAAAGTCGCAGTGTCTGCAGGCTGACCCGAAAGATTCTTCAAAAATTCCTGTACTAAACAGTCTAGTGTTGAATCTATCCAATTCACTTTCCCTTGGAAAAAAAAGAGACCTCAAGACGCACACTGTTTATTTACGTCTTTTAACCTCTCTATCGACGTACTTTTTTGTGGCAAAGTTTGCTCGAAAATATGTAGAGAATGTAAATTACCCGATCTTCGGGAAGAACCAGATTTACCGGCGTCCTCTTAATCTGACATTATGAATAAAAGAGGAAAACTACGCGTTGTGTTGACGTTATGCTCGCCAGAAATAAACTGATACTTCCGGTGTTTCCATAGTGTTTGAATAGTGTTTCTAAGTGATAGTCAAGTGATAGTTGACTTTATGCGATAAATTATCCTAATCTATGTTTCAATCAGGTGAGTATAAATCATGAAATGAAATTTGCTTTGTTTCAAATTTATCTCTTCACCGTGTCCTTGCAGATTTTACTCCAGGAGCTCTGGAGTACCCACCCCTTGGCCTTGCAATGCTATTAGCTTCTTATGTTTTATTTGGTTTGCGTGCAATACTAATGAGCTGATGGGTGGGATGGAGTTACATCACCAAGACAACTTGAACTTGTAAGCCTGTTGGGGCAAATGTGAGATTGGTGCACTATAGAACCTGGTTTAAACTCCCAGTGGCCGCTGACCGTTCCAAGGCGGTAACCCTTCGTTTTCTCATGTTTGTTCATCGTTTGTGGTTATTATTTTTGAAACTGATCATTTTATTAACCATGCTCTCTCTCTCTCTCTCTCTCTCTCTCTCTCTCTCTCTCTCTCTCTCTCTCTCTCTCATTCTTTCTCTCTATCTCTCTCTCTCTCTCTCTCTCTCTCTCTCTCTCTCCCTAGCACCAGTTTCTTTTTAGAAAGAACTTATAATCAAAACGGTTTTACAGAAATGTTAATATAAAGATTGAAACTTTACGTTCGTTTAATAAGTTTGTTCCTGTCTTTTTACCTGAGCAATCTGATTCCTGACAATCCTTTGTTTCAAACGAGGATCCCTCGCAGTCTTCTGGTTTCCATGACGAGCAAATTCTTTTCCGTGACATTTTGCATGCGGAGTAATTGTCATGATTCAGTGTTCGACATTTCCAAGGCAACCAGTTTTGCCACACAACATATCCCTCTCTTTCATTTTCTGCAAATAAATGTAAGTTGATTGGCAGAAACTGATAAAAAGTTATTAAGTAAGCTATAAAAAAAGTCTGTGTTTTTAAGATTCAAGTGTTTGAATATAAGTACAGAAATGGTCATAACTCCACCTTGACCTAAAGAACTTGGCATCATCATACGGCATGTAGTTATAAGCAATATAATTTGAAAGTTTGATGAAGAAATTGGGAAATACTAGTAGCGAAGTTATAGCCAACTTAAGGTCTTCGTGTCACAATACAAGGGGAATAACTCCACAGAATGTGATATTGAAATACAGCATTTGGGATCATCACGAACGTGTTGTCGTAAGCAATATAATTTAAAGTTTGATGAAGAAATATTTAGAAATGGAAAAGTTATAGTAAACTTTAAGTTTTCGTTGCGGACAGACGGACGAAGCTGTCACTAAGCATCGCCTTTCCTACAAAAGATCGACACAAAAATGTTTCTCTAAACATCAATATTCCGGATCTTCTCGATTTTAATAACATTGTTTAACGCTGATTGTGTGACACAAAGATAAGAAGTTATTGCGTTTTACAAGTATACATGTACCCCCTTTAGTTCTTTTCATGATTGTTTTTATAAGAGCCGAGAACTTCCAAGATAAACATTGGTCATCATACTCCTCCAGATATATGCATTCACTAACATCATTTATATAGTAGGAGTTTCCTATATATTTCATACAGTACGTTATTGTCGAGATTTTAGTTCGCTCAGTTTATGTTTAATTACTCAATTTGTAAAAATATACAAAAATACTATCTGTGATATTTTCTATCTATATTCCACAGGAATTCAAAATTAAAGTTGATGACGTATGCTGATGATAATTATATACAGCGAATATACAATGTACAAACATTAGTTACCGCAACAACCGCAACTTATCGGACAAATCCTTGCGGCAATATCAACGCTACAGGTTGGGCTTCCGGGCTTTGCGTAGGAGCAGGCTTCACCTTCATCACTGCATTTTCTAAGATCGGCATCTGGTTTTTTTTAACCACAAAGTAACACGTACAAATTATGTGAAGTAAAAATCTTATTGCATAAGATTACTCTTGACAACAAGTTTGCTTTGCCTTAAGAACAGCTTCTTCAACATGCTTACTTTTACATATATAAATGTCCACTTTAACTTCATCATCTACAATGAAGTCTAATTTACCTAACGTAACATAATTACTGATAGTACATAGCTCGACCTATTGCTTTTTTATTGATCTGTGCACAATCTTTTGATGTGTGACGTCAACGAGCATCTACGTTTTGCTACGAGTTGCTGCGTAAAAACGTGCTATCATTCACTTAGTCGTCAACGCGTCTGTTCAAGTTGTCTTTCGATAAAACCATTTTGTCATAAATTTTTCTAATAATTAATGTATTAATGAAAAAAGTGAAATATGCATATCAGGAATGGCCAAATCCAACAGACACACCGTCCCCACACAGCCAAAAAGTAGAGGAAAAAAGATCATGGAATTACAATAATCAGTTTAAAAATGGACGCTACAATAATCAATGCGTTTTAATTCGTTTTAATTGTTATATATACATGGTAGTGTACTTCATTTAAGTTAAACTTATTTTCAAATTAATATTATTGTTCACAATGAGTCGAGATAAAGATATGTATTTCATATATTGATCTGATTCAACTAACTTACGGTAATTCGCACACTGCGGTAGGTTGAGATGGTCTGAAAATTAAAGAAGAGGAATTTTCCCGAAGAACAACAATTAATAATAAGGGTAAAGCGACTAATCATTGTGTGTTTGCACTTTCGTAAAAAAAAAGATACTAATAATAGCAATATATGACAGTCAGTTTATATAATATTTACATGATTTAACACGGGTATATGGTGAACTGATCTCAAACTGTCTAGTTTAGCCACATTTTACACACAAGTCATAATATCGTCAAGGGACTTTATAAGGGCGTTAACAATATTTTAATATCGTTTCTTCTGACTTTGTTTAAATTATAATTATTAAGATTACAAAGTCATAGAAATGCGCACTTCATTAACTCTTATTTTATATCAAAGAAATGTGCTCTCCTTAAAGGCTATTCATTTATATTATTTTATAATAAAAATAGCGGATATTTGAAAAAACTCATGGTTGCTGAAAATGTGCTCACTGAGTTAAGTATATGCGATTGCCCACAGTATGATCAAGGATGGCCCTTATAAATTTACACAACTACTGAATGTGTCACGACAGTGGAAATAAAATAAAAAAAAAGATTGCCCTAATTCGACCTGAAGTAACATAAAGTCTAAAGGATATTGACAAAAAGTTCTTGTAATTCAGTTCAAGGTCTGATACTTCAATATGATAATCTTAGATAATCCTGTAATTAATTGCATGTTTACATTTTGATTCGTTACAAAACTCAAACTATGACTTAAGGTTAAATTAATTCTGAATTGTCCTCTATTAAGTTACAGTATGATGATAGTGAGGGGTGAAAATAAAATTTATCTTTTATTAGCAATTTTCCAAAAATGCTGTTTTTCTGTTGATAACAGATGAATATTAACATTAACATGATACAACTGTTGAAATTAATGAAATTTTGTTTGAAAAGTAATCAAATGTGGCACCTGTTTTTTTTTATATTTTTGTATCAAAATATAGCTCGTTTCACCCAAATCAATCCAAAACAATAAATTCAAGATAATGTCCATTTAACATAATAATATCGTAACGGTCATACGATAGGATACGAGTCAATCTTGGGGATAGTGGCATGGCTTCTCCCACAGACAGTTCTGTTAACCCCATATTCTAATCCGGTTAAGCTCGGACGGATGAGACATTAACGATAACCAAAAGGTAATGAGATGTTGTGTGGAACGCCTTTTTGGAATGTGCTCTTCCTTTAACGATTACAATTAATCATGGCAAAGTTTAGCTCTTACTAATAAGTGCATATTTCAGTGTACTAATGACCTTTGACTTCACGCTGAACTTGATGGTTTGACAATTTGAACCGTGATTGCACCAGGCTATGGCACAAAAATATTTGGGCTTCCAATAAGTAGTTCGTTTTAACACTTTGTATAAAGATTACACCAACCTTGGCAAATATGTTCGTCACATTTTGTGTATGGTGTTTCGTCCTCGGTACCACATTGTTCTGTGACTCCCGTAGAACAGTTCCGCTTCCGAAACATTACGCATTTACCCTCGTCGACTGTTTTACATCGCCAATAACCCCATTCTTCCCAGTGAATTGATATTGCTGTTGATGACACAGAGAATTGTTCAGATGTAGATTGTTGCTTAGTCGTAGTTGTTTTGAGTGGAATTACCAGCATTGTCGAAGTCAGTGGTTCAGATGAATGCAAGTGAGTTGATACAAATGTGCTTGTTGTATGTGGCACTGTCGACATCGAAATTTCTGTTTCATTAGGAGCTTTGTGGTTGAAAAAAGATAGAATGTACTTGTTTAATTATTTATTTAAATGGA
Source organism: Corbicula japonica (assembly GCA_038501625.1). Taxonomy (NCBI): domain Eukaryota; kingdom Metazoa; phylum Mollusca; class Bivalvia; order Venerida; family Cyrenidae; genus Corbicula; species Corbicula japonica. The sequence goes on along the minus strand of JAZAYU010000938.1, from coordinate 89,399 downwards.
TCACGTCTTTAAATTTCAGTTTTTTATTCTATAATCAATTTTTATAGGGATATGAATAAAAGGCAATAAAGAACGATTCGACTGCATAACTGTCTCGTTCCATTTAATGTGCTTAGTAAGGTCGTCCATTTTGTTCATATCTTTCATCTAATATTTTAGCTTAAGCTATAAAACTAAATAAATGTGTTTGTCAATAAACATTTAAATTGATATTTTTTATTGAAGCTGAATACTCAACTGCACAGGGTTGAAATATAACAGACGTAAGTTCTAGTAAAAATATTAACTTTATAACTTATTGATAAATTATAATGAAGAAGTGTGATAATATATGTCGTACATAGTCTTTTAGATTTTTTTTACAAAAATATCGGTTTATAATAACGTACCACAACATCCACAGGTCACAGGACAACGATTCGTTTCATAAGTGCAAACGAGTTTCGGTATCGAAAACAGCTGATCACAGTGATCACCATCTTTACACGTTGATTTTGCAGAGTCTGCAACACAAAAAACAACAACAAATAAACTAATATCAAACCATGTACATGCAATTTATAACAACCACTTACATGTAAATATGTATTGATATGCTTTGAAGTGAAAGACATATATTTCATTTCGCAAAACAGTGGTATTTGTGATTTTTTCTGAAATAGAAATTCACTCCTATAAAACAAGTCGCAAGTGAAAACTATCCCACAGCTAATTTCTGATAAATCAGATCTCGTGTATGATTTTAAGCTGTTTTAAATAAGGAGGTTTTATGAAGTCAAACACACATTAACTGGATTTGACATGTGGGTCAATTGCAATAATGGGGCTAATTATTACGGATGGTTAGTGTTGTGTAGCTATAAATAAATGGAAACATATAATTCGTTTACTAAAAAAATATAAACACACAAATCGAACGTTGATAATGGGCTATTAAATATTTACGTATGCAATGATTGTTTTGTTGTTGTTGTTTTTTCAGAAATGTTATTGTGTATGAGCTATTTTAGTATTACGCATATAAATATCGTCAATTTCAATGCTATCAAGGAAACAGGATCATACAGATTTTAGACTGCCGTGCGCTAATGTGCCAGCATTCTTCAGCTAGAAATCGGCTTTAGAAATCCGGCGTCGTCATTGTGTTGACATGCGTATTCAATGGGTTCTGCGGTGAGATGTTATTCAGAGATTGCAAGTATATCAATTTACGAATATTTAGCGTATTTTAGTACGTTCTGGTGTAAATTTGAAGATTTTAGGACAGCGACATAATCTTACAAGCTAAGAACAACACTGCTGCGAGCTACGCTGCTGAGTTTATTGGATATGCATGAGACATTAACTTGTAAGAATTCGAAGTCGTACGCGTGAAGTCCACCGCTTAAAGTTGTGCCCATTTTAAGGTCCATAAATTATTCATCTTCTCCATTATATTGAGATGATCGGCAAAAGTTTACTGAATTCTGATAAATTTTCATTTACTTATCATTCGACTTATACCTTTAATCCCCGATTATCAATATCATGTTGATTAGGCTAGCCACCATGTATAAAAAGCCTTGCACATTCAAGTTCGCAAACACGCAAATAACAAAATGTTAAAATGGTAGCGTTCAATGATACACTCAACCAATGTTCTAACTTCACCGGTCATAAAATTTTAATTTCACCACATGGAATATTAGTACACTGTTCAAGTTTAAACACATTTAGTTGCATTATTTTTTTATCTTTTTTAAAGAAATTCCAATAGAATCCTCCCAGTAAGTTTTTAAACCAAATACATCTTATTTCATGCGGGGAAATTACATCACACGGATCACGTGCCAAACTTGAAGTTCATGTAGCTCATCTCCCTATTGAACGAAAGTCAAAGTGTAATCCAGTAAACATAAAATCATATCAATATAAAATGTAAATATGTAAACTGTGTAAATTGTTTAAAGATAAACTGACACATTCTTAGTTTCCAACAAAATACTTGGCAATTTGTGTAATAACCAATATCGCATATAAATAACTCGATTTCATGCACAAAAGACGTCATAAATTAGCATTGACATCCAAAAATTCAGCGCTCCAAATATCACTAGAATTTCGGACTGGGCGGAGCTTAATATCGATGACGTCATTGGATCTTTCGCGCGTGTGAACGACAGTGTAAATAGTACACTTATTTGATTATTTTTACAATGATTTGATGATAAATTTTAATGACATTGTTTTTTTCTGTATAGATTGTAAAATACAATGAAGCCAATTAGCTGCTTTTGATACATGTAGTCGAAGGAGAATACAGAAAATTTCGGTTGAATTATGAAAAAGGAAAGGGCTGTAGGCAAAGACCTATTGTCCCGATAAAGGTTCGCATATCTACAAACACGATTAATATATGCATTGTTTTTTAATCAAAATAATAATAATAATAATAATAATAATAATAATATTAATAATAATAATAATAATAATAATAATAATAATAAATGCCAATTTGTTTTCGTATGTGTTTTCAATCCGACGCATTGTCGACTATATTACTTTAGATACATGAGAAATGTAAATACGCCGCCAAAACGTTAGGCCTAGTAAGTTATGCCATACCTAGACCTGTACTGAAGACAAACAAAAGATTTTTTTGCATTACTTAAGTCAATTATTTTATAATTTGGTAACAACAGTAGCTTGAGACTTAAATATTATAAATATATTAAATACCATCGGTGCGTATGACGTGAAGGCTTATTCGTGTGTAAAATGTTTCAGGAAATATGTACAGTAATACTGGTTTACACAGTTTCTCTGAATTTTTACGGGATTTTGCAAATATCTTATCTAGTAGTACTTGCCCAACAAAAAACAGACTGGCATTGCAGTATTTACCATTGAGATTACTCTTTTTATTTTCTGGAGTGGGATCAAGAATGAATATAGGACAACATCAGTACCAATCATTTCGTTAAAAAATCGCCGGAAAACGGCTATGTAATTCATGTCACTAAATTTAATATAATTATAAATAAATTCTTGCGATAATATTGGAATACAAAACTTCACATACTTTCATAAAATTAATTGACGCGATATCGAGGGATTATCGGCCGTAGGTGATATACATGACACGTGTTCGAATACTTCCTGTTTCCCGCGGCTTTAGACTGCGCGGCATATGTCACAAGTCGTTTGATCACCGGATGCACTGATTAAATCAGTGATTTGGGGACTGGGGCCAGTATCATGTAATTCTAGAGCGTTGCCGGCAGAGGTCCCAGATAGCTAGCGGCATTGATCACAGGCGTTTCACCGAACCAGTGAAACAAAACAGGGACAAGTACCTTGCGCTATTATCAATTAACATGATTAGTTGTCTTGATAAGAGCAAATTTTTTTTAAAAAATGCTTGCTTTACATCTTTACATCGTGGCTGTGCGCGAAGGATTTACGAGTATTTCTGAAATGCATATTCTTAATACGCCTTTTTACTAAAACAATACAGAGACTGTTCGAGGTCTGTATCGTTGTCATTTAAAACCAGATTTAGGATAGCAACACATTAAGATACTTGTGTGTTAATCGCCTATTCGCTAAGCGCAGAATTATTAATATTCTTGTCCATATAGCCATAGGCGGATATAAAAGGGGAAGTGACGGGGTTACCCAATATTTAGGCATATCTTCGTGTTTTTTAAACGTATTCTAAATATTCTATGCAGTTCGCTATATAATAAGCCAAGACGGACATGTATTTACTTAACAAAATGAAAATAGTATATTATTTTATTCCTCAGCCCAAAACAACCGTTTTAGCGAACGCAATGACTAAGAACCATCCCCGCAAGGATATATCGACGGAACGGGTTTAGTCAATTTTCGCATGATCAGCATGCATAAACGCTAAATAAAATTGTAAGTTAAATATAATTTGATCGTACATCTACATTTTATTGCTTGTCCAATTAAAAATGCTTGCACTTTTTTCCGCCGAAATGGCTACATGGGATATATGGTTTCCGTAGCTGTGATTTAAAGATATTGAATCGTCATAATCGGACTACTTGTGTTTTGGAAAACTTGGAACCGGACCACGATAAGTATCTTAACGTGTTGCATTATATTGGACATGCATAACTCGTGTAAATATAATACGAATCAGTATTATATCCCCCGTTTATACTATTAGCCTTTAATCTTACGTGCTTGTACAAAGACAATATTAAAGAGTTCCGATTGCCGATTGAATAAGGCAGCAGCATCGGAGTTGATATTTTGTGTTTGCAAAAATTATGTGGAAATGCAAAAAATCATATACTAGCAAAGTTACAGACACAGGATAACGTTACTGTCACATTTACTATGTTAAACTATACGCGACAGATTCCCATAATAGCGAACTGCGATCCAATGACGTCATCGGTAAACACAAGTTGTTCCCCTTAGATTTTTCGTACCGTGAAATGCGCATCTGAATTTTACTGAATTAATCCAACCAATTCTCGTGTAAATTGTATCATTTGATAATAAAACGATTGTCTTTATATTCAGAATAACATATTTAGTAAATATAGTACAAAATTTACAAAAGTTAGTATTCATCTGTCAGTTTATCTTTAAGTCATGTTAAAAATCAGATTGAAATGGATTTTTTTCTAGTATCTGAATGTTTTTAATATATATATTTTCTAAATACGAGTTATCAGGACTAGTCACACTCAGAAAACATAGCCTCTCAACACAGCCGAAAAGCTAAGAAAAAGAAACAAGGGTTTATAAGGTACAATTGTACTAAATAGAAGGTAAAGCATATACTAAACGTAACGTTAACATAAAACGCGCATGACATGGCAAGAGGGTTCTGAACGAACCTGGTAAGAATACAGAAGAAGGCAACAACAAAAAAGCAAAACAGTATTAATTATGTGTTTTTGTGGTTTCAGAAATTTCACAAATTTGAGTACACTATTGTTACATGTACAGCAATAAAATCTTTCAAAAACGCTAGTCCCTCGAATAGATACAAATAAATTAATTATAGAATATGAGAACACTATACTCACCTAAAATATTCTAATTTATATTTCGTCATTTTTATTTCTTTTATATTAGAAAGACATAAAACCTAACTCTTTTTTTGCGATTACCTGTCAACAATGGTGTACAATACAAGCTGTAAACTGAAATTAATGGACTTTTTAACAGTTTGGGCGTGAGTTATCCCTAATTTTTATGCAACAAGCTTTCAAGCAACCAGAAAAACTTTCTAAATTTGATTTTGTACAACCGCGTTTTTTGTTTACATGTTAGTCGACACCGAAAAGTCTAATACTCACACCACCACTTTAGAAGCATGGAACTTTTGACGGCAGAAAATCGCGACAATGCCGCCATCATGCTCCTAACTGACACAAACTTAAATGTGTTATAATAAAATGTGTCATTCATTCGTTACATTTATCCTGTTTGAAAATCATTTATGTTCAACAGTCTTTGTATGTACGGCAACTTTCAAATATTTTGCTCTGGTTCCAAGTCAGAAATTTCGAACGATTTAATTTGAAAGTTAATAACGCCCTTTAAAAGTGATGTGGTTATAAAATAAAAAAAAATGTAGTGGCATATGCATTAATAAGCATGGAAAATAGACTATCAGGAACATAACATGTGGAATATGCATATCCGGTATCGTCAAACTCATCAAACACAGCCTCCCCACGCAGACAAAAAGTAGAGAAGAAACAGAACATGGTTTTACATGGATATCATTAGCAAATAAGACACAACAAACAATTAACAAAAAAAAAAAAAAAAAAACAACTTTTCTGGTGACCGCCTTGGAACGCTCAGTGGCAAAACAATTAGTCACTGGGTTTTTTTTATCCAGGTTCTATGGTTAGCAACCTCAGACTTGTCCAAATAGGTTCCCAAATGAACAAACAAGCACATGTTGAACTCGGCAATGATGCATGAAATTACTGTGTGAACACACATTAAAGAATCATGTTGAGGTGTGTTTTTCAATTTTTCTTTGCAGGAAAACACAACAATACTCACCAAAAGAACTGCAATCCGCCACAAAACCATAAAGACCTAAAAACCGAAACAACTTTGTATTCCTGTGTTAACGGGAGGCTTTTGTTTGCAGTTTGTCATTTATATCGTGCTTTTCATTACATTTATGCCTGCCCTTGTCGTTAAATGATCTTCCAGTGTTTTTTTCTAAAGTTTGCTCTTATTAAGCATGGAATTTATTATGCATATGCGTATTAAAAACCTTCAATCGACGATGAACTTAATAAATAGGATAGTCTGTCCTTCGTTTAATGAAATTTTGTTTTGTAACGTACTATACCTTCAATTTGCTTTGCAGGAAAAGTCATGCGGATTACCAATGGAATGAGAAGTTAAGTTGGTGACTCACGGTCATCAATCCTAGCAATTTCATTTCAATAAATACATATATCATATTAAAATCGAGGCGAACTTACGTCGGCTTAAGAAAGTATTTCGATTTGGTCTTCAAAATGGCAATACTTAAAAAAACAATGGTCCTGAAGAAGTGATAAAACTAAACGTAACTGTAATGGGTAGAAGGCACTACATTAGTGATCACATTGCTTAAATACACATGTTCAGCACCATGCTAAATGATCTGAATAGGTCGTACTTGATTGCTGAATTGATTGCATGCAAGAGGAACATGTATATTCCGGCCGCCACGTATTAGATCTATGGTATCCATGTTTAACAATGTGAACAACACGAAACAACTCACCAGGGCACTCGTGCTGTGTGCAGTCTTCTATTTGTGAATTTTCTCCATTGCAATTTCTTTGGGCTGAGCTAAAGCACTTCCGATATCTTGACATGGTACATGTTCCATGAAGGCTCAGCTTACACTTCCAAGAGGACCATATATCCCACTGAGCAAATCCAGCAACACCAATATCTACAAGCGAAATAGGTTAACCTACTTAATTTTATTTAATATTATTACACTAGACTAAGCACCAACTTCTCTATTCTCATTTTGCAATGCTTTCATTTATAGTCAGCTATGAATATTTGATTTTGGTACGTTTACATTACATATTTTCATACATCAATTAACTCAAATATTTTTGTTCTTAACATTATTCGTTTATTAAAGATTGGTCGTTAAATGTTATTCCGTTGTCAGATATTAAGTAATTAAAACAATATCTAATTTTGGGCTGTTTTAAAACAAATCGCTGGTTTGGGTTGTCCTGTTATAAAAATGTACAGCAAACAGTTACTTTCATCTTCCTACTTTGCAGAGGTGTCTCATAATGCCCTTTAAAGATATGTAAAGTTTCATCAAAATAGCAACATCCGTTAACAAATATTTTAAAATAATGGGCTAAAATGCCAGGAGTGTGACAAAAAGTGTGGCACTTTTCAAAATCTCATTTGTTCAGACCATTATTTTACAAAAAGCTTGAGTAAAGACAAGTTTTAGTGTTGTTTTAGTAAAATGTACATTTATTTAGGAATCAAATAATGATAAATTTAAGCATATTTTACTTAAAGTAATCACAATTTATGTTATTAAGTCAAGCCTGGTAGATTAAAAAATACCTCAAGAAAATCAATACATCTTTGCTTTGTAAATTTACAGGACTTTATAGATTAATAGTACATAAGAAATGTTTTCTGTATCATTAAGTTTTATGTTTCTAGATGCAATAATTATAATATTATCACCTCTATTAAAATTATATTTCTCTGAAGCTCCCTTCAGAAAATGTCAGCTAAATTTGTCAGGAGTGTGACAAATTATGCACATATTACAATATTCTGTGAACATATCCTTTACCTGAAAGCATGTTTTTCCTAGAAGTCTATGTCATGTTTTGTTCAATTGTGACAAACAGGAATGGCCTTAGTGAAACACTTTAGAGTACAGTGTACTTATGTGGTTGTAAGGAGTGTGGCACACTTTCTTAACAATATGAATTGTTTTTATCTTGTTGCCAGATCACAAGTTCAAAATCACTTATATTTGATGCGTCAACATGTATTTTAACAGAAATACACATTTAAATAATAAGAAACAGTTATACTTGTATTTTAAGCACATAAATAAAAATTCTTAAATTTATTTAATATTGGTCAATAAACTCCATACTTTTTTTAATCTGCCACATATGAGTGTAACTTGATTGATTTTGATCACTGTAAATACTGTACAATCATATGAACATCCAGTTTGAACTTTCTATGAACCTAAATTCTCCACATTTGTTTACTTTACTTGCCATTTTTCAAATGACAATATCTCAGCAACCAGTTGACCGATTTCAAAAATAGTTTCAGTTTCGTACTCAGTTTCAATACGCACAAACATACAGAATAACAAGTTTGGAATTTTTATGAACTTTAATCTTTCACTTTTCCAGCCATTTTTTTTTTGAAACAGACCTTTTGCTTCATTTAGGACAAAAATAACATAGCATTCTTGTGAATTGTATTGCGATTTTTTAGGAAAGTAACAGTCTTCATTTCTCTATATATGTCTAATCATTTTGTATTTGGGGTCCAGTTCAAGTAATTGTTTACGATAATGCCCGTCCGTCCGTCCCCCGTCCGTCCGTATGTTCGTCTCTCCATCCCTCCCCCCTTCCATCCATCCATACGGTCACGTATTAGAATGAAAATATTTTGCTGTAAAATATCATAAAGTATAATTTTAACTGTAGAACACTCGTACAGAAGGTAAATATATTTTCAAGATTATAACAGTATGCATTCTGCAGGTTCGTATTTTTCGAGTTGGGTATGTAAACAATATGGCGCGAGCATGATGTGGTTACATACGCAACGAGAAATAATACGAACCCACAGAATGCATACTGTCATAATGTTGCTTTTATTATATACCCTTCTCGCTCAAAACTAATTTAAATAAACTAAACAACAAAATTTTAACCAAAACGTGGTTAACAAAATAGCAGAAATAAGAATAGTAAGGCGATAGTAAATGAGTAATGAATGGCGTAGAAAATGTATGAATTGCGTAAAAAATACCGTAACGTTTGTAGAACTGCGATGAAAATTTCCGTTTTTGGAGTTCGTTATGTGCCGGAAAATTACGACAACCTAATGTGACGTACAAATGTAGAATATCACGTCACATAGAACACGGAAAGCTGAACATTGTTTGATACGAAATTTCTTATCTGACAAGTTGTTTCAATTTTGCGGAGTAACGATGCTCTATGCTATGCCAAAATCATTCATGGGTATATTATCAGAGGTACTATTGTTACACAGTCCATGCAGGAATGAATATATTTAAAGGCGAAATTGTAATTATAGCGAATGTAGTAAACATATCCACAACATATCCACAACATGTCCACTGTACGGATTTTTCCAAAATTTCGGCGATATTGACTCTGTTCATTCGCATATATAGTCATTTAAAATTGGTACACCTAATAATTACTACTTCTGCGACTTTGAAGTTGTTCAAGTCTAAACTGTTAACATTCAATAGGCATCCAGATTAAATTGAGTTCCACAAACTTTAAGACAAATACGCATTATGTTTATTTTAGAGGAGTCTAATAACAAAGTCATACTAATAATAACTAAACCTTTCTTATAACAATGTCTTAGTTAGTCTAATAATATTTAAACCTTTACTGGACTAAAAGTACATTCAAGTTATGAACAATTATGTATTGCGCATAAAACAACAACACCGGTCCAACACACATAATTCAGCAGAAGATTAAAAAAACTAGACTGTGTCCTTAGAACAATGATGCCCCACTGTTGCAAGTACATTTGTAACAAAATTGTGTACCAGTTATTAACAACATGTGGTGATCATGATTAGTAAATGAGAAGTTAGTGCCACAACATTTAATGACTAACATAAACATAGGGCCATAACTGTGGTGAAAATGGTTGCAATACAATGTCCTCTACAGCAATCTACACATCATGTCAAATCATCAAGTTTGAAAAAAAATCAGCCAAATAAAAATGTGGAGTTGATGCCACAAAACTTGGTGAATGAAATTAACAAAGGTCCATAAATATGGCCGCAGGAAAACTCCTTTCTTCATGATCATCTACACATCGACCTTGATCATGTGAGTTGAAAAGAAATCCATCCAATAGCAAATGAAGAATTGATGCTACAAGACGTTATCACTGAAATAAACAAAGGGTCATAACTCTGGTAAAATGGTCGTAGAAAAAATCCTTTCTTCACGATCTTCTACACAACCTGCTTGATCAAATTTGAAAGAAATCCCTTAGATAAATAATGAGGAGTTGATGCTACAAAATTTAATTACTTAAATTAACAAAGAGCCATAACACTGGTAAAAATGGTCGCAGGAAAAGATCCTTTCTTTCCGATCATTTTCACATCCAGCTTGATCAAAATGTGCAAGTTTAAAAGAAATCCGCCTTATATTGTAGGAGATGTAGATGCCACAATATTTAGTTACTAAAATTAATTAAGGGTCATAACTCTGGTAAAAATGGTCGCATGAAATAAATTCTTTGTGATCATCTACTCATCCTGCTTGATCATCTGTGCAAGTTTGAACGAACTCCGCTTTATAGTTTAGGCGATGTTGACGCCACAATATTTAATAACTGAAATTAACAAAGGGCCATAACTCTGGTAAAAATAGTAACAGGAAAAAATCCTTTCTTTACGATCATCTACACATCCTGCTTGATCATCTTTGCAAGTATGAACGAAATCTGCCTTATAGTTTAGGAGGAATTGATGCCACAAGATTTGGAGACATACGTACGTACGGACGGACGGACGGACGGAAGGACGAATACAACTCTATATGCCTCCCACTTTGTAGGGGCATAAAAAGTCTTAGATGCAAAGATGGGCTGCAATTTTCATTAACTCTTGTCCCACTTATACAACAGTTTCAACGTGCATATGTTTTGTACTACATGTTAGGCCTTCACATAAACCATTATCAAGATTATTTGTCTTGTTGTTGTTACAATGTATGTGAACTTACTTTCACTTTCTTTGTGTGAATATCCAAGATCTATACAGAATGTCTGATTCTTTTTACAAATCATCCCAGCACATGGGTTCGCTATTATATCACATTTAAACATCATCATCATCATTTCTTTTGAAACGTCTTCTGACTGGTTGATGAAGACTGTATGCTTCTTGATTATGCAAGAATTTCCTAACCATATGCATGCCGATGTCATATTGACCTTCATCCTTCACTACTTTGTACAGTTTCTGCGGTCCCGCAAAACTTGCAGGGTGTGATGGATCAAAATATATTTTCTTTAAATAATCCTCTCAAGGCGCCATGTCTTTACGGTTTAATGTTCAAACATCAAATGATAGGCTCTTGCAATGTCCATCTCTTTTATTCAGAGTCCTCTTCATTCGCGTCTTCTTCGCTTTCACTGTCAGATTCTTCCGTCTCAAATAAGTCCTCAAAGGCACTTTTGTTTTTCTTCAAGACTCTTTTCACTGCCGATGTTAAACTGACTCCTTTTCTGCGCAAGTCTTTTATTTCCTCCACTATACCACGATGGGTAGTATTGATCATCAGAGGAAACCAATACATCTCCAGTAACGATTGGTATCTCTCAACGAAATTTTTCTCTTTGTAGGGGTGTGAACGTTCCTCAGCCATTTCTGTTGCGTCATCTTCGTTTTGTCCAGTGTCAATGTAATGATCGTATAACTAGTTGAACCTGTCTTGACCACAGTTTTGAGCAAGATGCCACAAATGCTGATAGCCCTCATTGTCTTCCACCTCCTCTTCTATGACCTCGTTACTCTCTTCCCTTTTCGCCTTTTTAGCCAGAGGTTCGCCGTTTTCTGGACACCAACCGCGTTTTACTTGTCTCTGAACATCGTGTGTGGAATCAAATAATAGCCCACAGTCGTCACAAGCTTGAGCTTTTTCTGCCATCGTAATTTCCTGCTCTAAGTTTTTGTCGATGTTAACAGTTTGAACTCCGACTGATGAATGACCCGTACTTCCAGAGTTTTGGTCTTTTATAGAGTCTTCTGGGCGGTCAAGCACCTGATTGGTCAAAATCGCCGTGCCTTCATTCTTCTCTGGCCGATCTATGTCATATTTCAATCTGTCATTTTCTGACGTAAAGGGTTTTAAGTCCACGAGCAAGTATCCATAAGGATTCTTTGTGTCCACGAGCAAGTATCCATAAGGATTTTTTGTAGCTTTTGCGAACGCTTTCTGGAATTTCTCCATATTGCCCGGGTACATCTGTCGAGCTAGTATCATCACTGCTTGTCGGTCTACTGGGTTATTAAACAATACTAAATAATGACAATTCCTCCTCTGTGTGGGGTCTTTGTTTCCAAACAAATTCTGATTGATTGAAATCACGGATAATGATCGGTGGCGGGAACCTTCTGTAAAAATGTCTGTTATGCGTTTATCTTTGTCAGCTTTAGTGTATAAATCGTCTAAAATCAGTAAATTGTTGATTCTTGGATCAAAGAAACCATCGTCACCTAAGTCATTTGGAATGCCTTGTATAAATTCCACCTTTGGAACTATTGAATACTGAACCACACTGTACAATTGTTGCCATCGTTTGTATAGCCAAACTGTTCTCTGTATGCTAGGCTGAATGGTATCTCTGTTATTTTGCATCAATGGTTTTACAAATGTTGTATTTCCACAAGCTGAAACACAAAACGGATTTTTTTTAGAATAGAGATCATCCAGCAGACGACAGCCGAGGTTTTTTTTTTGTATTTTAAGAAAGGAAGAAATGATTGTGTTTTGTAAAGAAAAATATGTTTAAACAATTAAATTACACACTGTAGGAAATGAATCTATTAAAACTGCTCCTTTTCGCAAAGATTGAAATGAATTAGATTAGAATAAAAAATACTTTATAATGTAACAACAGGAAAAAAGGAAACAAATACCTGTAGGACCGGAAATCATCATGGTAAAAGGATGTAGATACACCATGTTTCTAAAACTTTCTTCTTGTGGTGGCGGTGGTGGTTGTGGTGGCGGCGACGGTGGTGGTGTCGGCGGCGGTGGTGGTGGTAGTGGTGGTAGCGGTGGTGTTGGTGGTGGTGGTGGCGGCGGTGGTGGTGGTGGCGGCGGTGGATACGCTTCACTGCTCTGCGGATACGCTTCATTAATTTCTTTATGTTTGATTCGTTTATGTCTTAATATTGCATCACGTCTTGAAAACTCATGGCGGCACTCCGAACACTGTGTCGAATACATGTTGTCTCTTCGATGGCTGGACAGTCAATGACGACCTGTCAATTCCTACATTTATAATATAAGTCAAAGACCTTGGCGCAATCAATGGGATCATCCAATCAGAATCCTTTTCACAGTTTAATATATTGCTCTTTCTTGTCGCTTTATATCATTTGGCTTCAGGTCTTTGTAAAAGTTGGATAATATAATTTATTAATCTGGAGTTTATTTTTTTTTAAATAATGTAAGTTATTTCCAAGTCTCGCCTGGCATTTTCTTAGTCTCGCCTGACTGTTTAAGCTCTCAACTTATACATCAATTAAACAACTAAATTCAAATGCCAGTCGTACGCATTTTATTTTATAACCTGGTACATATTATACCTTATTTAACTCGACGTGTTAATGTGTTTAACTTATTCATTGAACTTCCTATATCGAACTACTATGAGGTTTAACTTTAATTTACTAATAAACATACTCTTCGGCAATGCAACATTCGATTTCTGGTGAAAAGCGCGCCAACGCTTTTTCCTGTACAAATTAATACGTTTATACTATCTCAGATACCACACATGAGCAACTACCAAAGAGGTTTAACATTTGCAGTCTTAATTCTACTCCGTTACGCGTTTATCTTAAGCTACCACATTAATCTTTAAAAACGGGTGTTTTATCCATATTATTTCAGTATCACAGAGACAACCGCCAAGTAAACATCGCTTTGTAGTCTACTAGCTGACGAATTTATTTGCTTTCAAATGGACACGACATAAAAAGGTAAATAAACGTTTAAACTTGCCACGCTTTATGTAATGTGCATGCGCAAACCAATAATTCAGTTAATCGCTGACAACCGAAGTATGCGGACCATCAATTTAACAAAATAGCAGACGACACGCCAAAGTGAAAGGTTTACAAGTTGAAGCTGCGGCCTGTAAAGTTAAATAGTTTAAAATTGTATGCTTTGTTTAACACTTGAGAGTTGATATATTATGGTCACATTTAATCTTTCCACTACTTAAACACTGTATTTTCTGTTAACCGTTATATTCTTTATTAAATAGTGCCACTTATATCAGTGGTAATAATCATGTATGGTACTACCTGATTGTATTTAATATGTATTATTGTGCTTTATATACTGATGATAAATATAATTGTCTAATTTATCATTTTATAGGCATAAAAGATGGCTAATCAGTGTGATCAATGCGGAGCAGATTTCTCTAAACTGAGTCAACTATCACAACATCGACGGACGGAAAATCACTGGCCTAAATATGGATGTCCTAGCTGTAAGAAAACATTCACTCGGAAAGATAATTCGGAACGTCACATGAGGAAACACAGAGATGGAAATAATCATCACTGCCCCGAATGTCTTCGCGTGTTTACAAGGCGTGACGCCTTAGACGAACATTTCATGCAACACCAGAACCAGTTTGGTGGAGCGAGAAAAAGATGTGGACAAATTGACGAAGGTCCGGTTGTAAAACTTTTGAGAAATGATGACGACCCCAAAAGATTTTACGACGTAACAAAAATTAGAGAACAACGTACCATAAAGTTTAAGACAACCGCTTCTACCTACAAGGTTTCGTTTAAGGATATTGAGGTGACAGACAATGTCTTGGTAACTTTGAAAAGAATGTTTGCTGCCATATTTGAAGAGATTACTAAGGGCTCAAAATCAAGCGATTTAGTAAGATTGGTTACACAGTCACCATCCTTGGATTATCCTATTTTCATCTCATTTGATAAACTTCCTACTCTAACACCCGATCGTTTCATGGCTGAGATAGAACGTGTGCTCCAGTCTAATGAGGATTTTGCCATCGATGAAGCACTGATATTTGAAGTCACACTTGTCGACATGCCGAACGGTGGTAGCAGAAAGAGGTGCAAATTTGTTAATACTGATAAGTTTATCTTAAACAAGAAATGTATACTTCAAATACAAAACCAGGATGACTTGTGTTGCGCCAGAGCCATTGTGACAGCAAAAGCAAGACTAGAACAAAATAAGAAATGGGAAAGTATACGAAAAGGAGGAAAAATACAAGAAGAGATGGCAAAACAACTTCATTTGAAAGCAGGTGTCGCTGTTGGAAAGTGCGGCATTGAAGAAATTAAACAATTCCAGAACGCATTACCTGACTATCAAATATATGCTATATCCCAAGAACACTTCAACGCAGTCATGTTTAAAGGTCCTGACGCGGAGGAAAAGATTTTCTTGAATTGTCATGACCAACATTATGACGTGATCACAAGCATGTCAGCCTTCCTCTCCAGAAATTACTCTTGTACTAAGTGCGAAAAGGGCTACGATCACAAAGAAAGCCAAAGATGTAACAAAAATACATGCCACGCTTGTCGTCATATCCACGATCCATGCAATGTAGACTGGATACAGTGCATTATTTGCAACCGTTTTTTTTTTCGCGGAGAAGAATGTTTCGACCTGCATTTGAAAACCATGGCAAAAGTAAAGTCAACTTGTCAGAAGATTTATCGGTTTAATGGCTGCGGCAAAACAGTCAACAAAAACATTGACAAAGAACATAAATGTGGGCAAATTTATTGCAATACATGCAAATCCTTTGTGGATAAAGACCATCAGTGTTACATGACTCCGGAAGAAGTTGCCGATGAAACAATGTCAGTAGAAGAGGAACTTGTTAAAGAAATCGAGAATTCTAAGACCTTTATATTATTCGACTTTGAATGCACTCAAGATGACATTATCCAGTGTGACAAAAAATACACACCTGGCGTTTACGGAAAATGCATAAACTTTTTGAAGTCCACCTGTGGTGCATATGAGCATAAACCAAATCTGTGCGTGGCTCAAAAATTATGTACATTATGCATCGATAATGTGAAGGCATGTGAACAATGTGGTCAAAGAGAGTATGTGTTTGCAGGCGAAGATACCCTAGAAGACTTCTGTCAATGGTTGTTTTCGGAGGAGAATTACGAATGCACTGTTCTATGTCATAATTTTCAAGGGAACGATTCATACCCAATCTTGCAGTACCTTTATAGGCATGGTGTTGTTCCTACCATAGTGCCTAATGGTGCTAAGATTATGTGTCTGACAGTCCCTGAATGTAAAATTAAAAAAAAAAATTGACTCTTAACTTTATACCCATGACTCTTGCAAAATTACCCGCGATGTTCGGATTTGAAGAGCTACGGAAAGGTTATTTTCCACACTTATTCAACAGAAAAGACAATCAAAGGATCATTCGTGACAGTCTGCCTGACCTGTCGTACTATAATCCTGACGCCATGAAACCAGACGAAAAGGTTAAGTTTATGACCTGGTATGAATCGCATAAATTTGACCACTTCGACTCTCAAAGTGAGCTACTTGCCTATTGTAAATCAGATGTTGACATTTTACGAAGATGTTGTTTTAAATTTCGTGACGACTTTATCAACATTACAGGGGTTGATCCCTTTGAACGGTGCATTACCATTGCATCTGCTTGTAATCTGGTGTTTAGGACCAACTTTTTGAAACCTGAAACCATTGCCATCATCCCACACCATGGTTACCATCCTGAACAAAAACAATCTGTAAAAGCGTTGCGTTACAGTGGATTAAGTATTTGTCTTACACTGAAGGACTTAAAATACAACATGTCCGAAATGGTGGAGAAAAAGTAATCGGCCCCTACAGGGTAGACGGTTATTTTGAGACTGCAGCAGTAAAAAGGTTGTCGTGGAGTTCCACGGTGATTTCTGGCACGGAAATCCATCCACGTATTCAAGGTCAACAATCAATCCTGTTGTTCAGTTAACAATGGGCGATGAGATGTATGATAAAATTCTAGAGAAAAAAATGTACATAGAAAGTCAAGGGTACCGTTACAGGTCAATATGGGAATCTGATGTTGACAGACAAATTTCAGACAATAGCAAAATGAAAGCGTTCATTGACAGTTTAGATATAGTGTCGCCGTTAGAACCGCGTGATGTTTTTTCGGAGGCCGTACAGAAGCATAATTATACTCTTTACAAAGAAGCTTCTTCAGATGAAGAAATAAATTACTATGACGTCACTTCTCTTTATCCTTGGGTCAGTGAGACCCAAAAGGATCCAATAGGTCATCCGAAAATCATCACAGAGAATTTCAGTTCTGTAAATCAATACGAAGGTCTAATCAAATGTAAAGTAATTCCTCCCAAAGGTCTCTTTCATCCAGTTCTGCCTTGCAGATGCAATGGGAAACTGTCGTTCTATCTCTGTCGGATATGTGCTGAGACGAACAAACAGAGCGCTTGTACTCATACAAATGAGGAACGCTCCTTCATTGGTACGTGGGTGACTGATGAGGTCAAAGAAGCTGTACAAAAAGATTACCAAATTACAAAAATATACGAGATATGGCATTTTGATCAAATATCTCAATATGACACCGACTCAAAGACAGGAGGGCTGTTTACAGATGACGTAAACACGTTCTTAAAGATAAAGCAAGAGGCCAGCGGATGGCCTGACTGGTGTCGTACAGAATGTGACAAACACAAATACATAAAACTGTATTACGAAAAGGAAGGTATTCTTCTTGAATACGAAAAGATCAAGAACAATTCGGGATTCGGGGCATTGGCCAAGCTGATGTTAAATTCATTTTGGGGGAAAGTTGGTCAAAGAAACAACATGCAACAAGTGGATAATATTGTTGAAGACCCAGAGGTCTATTTCGAAAAGTTGACCTCAGACCGCGAAGAGGTAACCTCAGTTAACTTTGTGTCTCATGACGCCGTAGAAATGCGTTGGAAATACAAAGAAGACTTTGTAGAAACCAACTCGAAGACCAATGTAGTCATTGCAGCTTACACTACTGCTCAAGCGCGCCTGAAGCTGTATTCATATTTAGATACCCTTGGACCCAGAGTCTTGTATGCTGACACAGATTCAGTCATTTTTACCACTAAATCAGGCCAGTCAAAGCCATCACTAGGGGACTATTTAGGTGACTTGACAGACGAAGTTCCACACAATCAAATCGTTACGTTTGTGACTGGAGGTCAAAAATTATGGTTACCAATTAAGGACTCCAGACAGAGACGGTCATAAAACCCATTGTAAAGTTCGGGGTATTACCCTGAACTGCAAAAATAGATTGAATGTCAATTTAAATGTTTTAAAAACCTTTGTGACGAAGCGCAACGATGGCTGTGTATCTGTTCTGAATGACTATAAAATTACCAGAGATAGAGATAATGTAGCTTTGATTAGCAAATGTGAAAGAAAAGACTATAGACTTGTGTTTGACAAACGCGTGATTAGGGAAGAGTATATCTCCTATCCATTTGGATATTAAACGTTTAACCTGACTAGTGAACTACCTGTATTACTTCTGATAATTCACTGAGAATACTTAACGTATATTTTGTATATTTTTGCATGTTTTTTGTTAAATGGACTGTATATAATGTAAATAAATGAAAAAGTCTAAATGTGTTTTTTATACTGCATATTCTTAGTATAGATACGTCTTTCGATGTTGTGATTGTTGTTAACGTGTCAAAACATGTTAGCGTCGGTGGGATACCTACAGTTCTATTTAGTTTATGTTGGAATACCAGCCCAAATTTATCGGAGAGAGAGAGAGAGGGGGAGAGAGAGAGAGAGAGAGAGAGAGAGAGAGAGAGAGAGACGTAAAATCAAAGAAATGAAATATTTCGCAGCAAGCGTTACTCAATGACCGTAATAAACTTTAAACCTGTTAAACCGTACAGTTAACATCATCGTCTGCTATCCGTTAGCGCTCCGACCGAGTGAACTAAAAAATTCCCTCCCAATCCAAGATGGCGGATTTATAAAGACAAAGAAAAAAAAATTACCTGAAGAGATGGCCTTAACTACTACAGTTGCCAAGTGCTTTGTTTTGCAAGTTATTGTTGAAATTTATCTGCAATTGCTGTCTCAACTTGCAATAAAACTGTTACAATATCAAGATCTTTTCTTTGTTATGCCTTTGCACGACTATAAATATCTAATCCTTCACTTTATCCGCCGTTACTGGAGGTCTATCTACTATTCTGGGTGTATTTATTTTTAAACTGAAGTATTGATTGAAACGATTTCTAAAATTGAAAATAATCATTCGTCTCCTTTGACATTTCAAACAAACAAACCCAAGCGAAAGTTTCTTACAGAGTTCGTTCCAATTATCTCTTTATTCGCAGCAACAAATCCATTTTCGATTGGAAATGCCATCTTTTGACAACATTTTCTCAAGAGAGCCATGCCGTAAATAATTCCAGTTTGACACCGTTTACGTCACGTTGGGATAGAAATAAGACGAATACAAAATAATTACCGTAAGACAGCAACTACGCGAAAGGTCTGCTGTCAATATCCACTACGGGTAGGGTTCTCAAGTTGGTACCGGATCATCTTTAACTTGATAGATGAGGGCACATCGAGTCTACGTTCATTGTCCATCTAAGGAAGGAGATTATTTTCTTACTGAATCGAGAAACAAAATGGCGGCTTTTCAGTTTTAAAATCCGGAAGCAAGCAATCTGGATGAAAGTAATATTGTCCAATAAAAAAAACGTATTTTGCAGGGTATTTTCTTGTCCAATCAAAAAAAACCCGTATTTTGCAGGGTATTTTGCAAACCGGAAGACGAGGTCTCAAAGTTTCTTAGTATAGAGTTTTGCTCATGCGCAATACCGTAATCGGAATCGTAGTGTCGATTCCGGATTAAATAATGCTGATAAATACTTAATTATCTTGGATTATCCATAACTACTAAAATGTGTTAAACATTTTCTGTGAAAAGGTATTCTTTTATACATGCATTGTCAGTGTTGTTATATTTTGTACTATAAAATTAACCGAATAATGACCAGCCAATATACGTAGAACATGTACGAACTGGATTGTGCCGTTAAAGAGATTTGGTAAGAGATAAAATCCTTGTGACATATAGCACCTACAACGCAAATGGATGAAAATTAAATGCGTTTTCAAAAAATGTGAAACGAATGTCAACTTACAATTTGTAAACCAGTTCGGCTTAATTTTTATTTTCCTTTCCTATCATAGAAATATTTCCGTAGAATTAGTGAAAAAGCTTATTAAGTCGTAGAATTCAAACTAAACATTGACGAACTCTAATCTGTGTCTGTTGTATACTTTTGGTCAAGCGCCGCATCGACAAAGACTACAGCAGAGACTCGTGTGCAAAATCTGGCAACGCCTAGCAGTTAAGCGTGATATTCATCGCAAAAACTAAACGTAAACCCCAAAACGAAACAAAGGTATTTCCAATATTGTGTTTTATCATGAGTACATAATTATTTGCATTTTGTTTTTGTGACGGTTTCTGTGAAGCAAGCGTTTCAACTAATTCTGGATAAGTGATTATCGTTTTTACGGAATAGCCGTGCCAACGCGCGGTGATACAACGTGTGTTTTCTCACTGTGAATCCAATAGGGAAAACCTCGAGTCGTTTTAGAATGTTTGTTTTGCAAATTAGCAACGATATGAATTTTTAAACCAATTTTCTGCCGTCCCATTACATGTATCTACCTGTCTGACTTGACTATGTGAACAGTTTGCTTTAAACGAAAATATGATTGCACATTGAAGCCAATCAGGGTTTGAATGTTATAATCCGTTATTGTTTGAACCACAAAGTGACGTGTGTTGCTGTTAAATAGAAAACAAGTTAACGATCAAGCTAACTAACAAATACGAGTTCACATTAATGCAGGAATTTTGAGAGATTACACATGCATATGTGTTAATTCAAAACTTCCTACCTGGACAGGTATCACAATGAAAATGTGTCTGTTCACTTCTTTCCGATTCTTGTCCACAGTTACTGTCATTCCCTGTTGAACAACCTCGGAATCGCGCCATAACACAAAGTGCGCTTAATTGTGTGCACTGCCACTCTGCCCAAGCTGTCCAGTGAGCTGAAGACAAATTTCAGTTTAGATTTTGTGTAAAAACATAGTTTTTTCTAAACCTATATAAGTCATTTTTACAAAGTATGACTGTATAATATTTCGAACAAACATTTCGCATAGAAAAATGCATTTAAACCCGGGCGTGGACAGTAATATAAATAAGTATTTATAATTTCC
Organism: Corbicula japonica; assembly: GCA_038501625.1. NCBI lineage: Eukaryota > Metazoa > Mollusca > Bivalvia > Venerida > Cyrenidae > Corbicula > Corbicula japonica. Next base: position 68,040 of record JAZAYU010000938.1, on the reverse strand, counting down.
ATCGCTGCCAATAAAACCAAGTCAGCAATTTGATATTTGTCGGGTCGGTGGTTTAGTTTTTTTCCATCTATTTCTCAAAGTAGCGTTGTGTGTTCCCTTTGACGGCTGTGTAATGCGTCCATTTTATTCAGCCAGTGCTAAATACCATTCATGACAATACCTGTATTTTGATTTTGTTTTCTTAATCGATTTGGAAGATTAACAGTCGTACCAAGTGTATATACAATGTGTTTGCCAAAAATGAAAAAAAATACAACAAAAAACATCCAAACGTTTCAATGCATCAAACTCTAGGTTTATTAGCTATATTTAAGAAATGTTGTATTTCTAGAAATAAACTTTTAGTTCATCCTATGGCCAATAATTATGAAAAAAACAGATAGAAACATTGACTCAGATAATACATCCGAAATCACTAGGCCATTGTTAAAAAAACTTATTTCCATCGCACATTTACCGATTAATCAGTCAGTGGCTGTTCTTCAATAACAATATCACGTCGTCTGTAAAATTTTATTTTAAAACCAGCCATCTTTTTTAACTGTTTATCTAATGAAAACAATTCGGACACCACAATCACTTCGCTTCGCTCCGTTCCATAGGGTTCGTTTTTTGTTTTGTTTGTTTTTGTTTAAGCTTCATTACAAATGAACACACTATAAGTAATGACTTTTTCGTTTTAAAAAAAGAGACCTTAACCAAGACAGCAATCACATGTGAACAAACTTGAGATTTGTTGTCGCATAATTAAATTTAAATAATTTGGCAATCAATATATGTCTGTTTAAAAAATGAGTTTGTTCCGCGGTGCTCTTTCCTGAATCAATCTACATATAAACACAGATTTGTTGCATTTGACATTGTCACTGTGGTCGTAAGCTCTGTGCCTATCTAAAAGTAATTTTAGCATGCATTTCAAATTTGTATTTTGTTCCTCAACAACAACAGTCCAATGTATCTTTGTTGACTAACATCTTCTAATTAAAGATGTTTAACTAAATACGACAAAAGCCCGGGCGCGCACGTAATTCATAAAAAACAATGTCATTTATTGAAACAAAAAACTAATGTAATTAGTTAGAGGGATATAGACCCGTGTCCTTTTATGGCGGCCATTTTTCGGACGTTATTTTTTTTTGCTAAAGGTATTTAAACGGTCTCTACCACATACAAATTTTAACCATTTTCGATGTTCGTCATAAATAAACAAGCCGCAACTGAAATTAAATAGTCCCACAAAAATTGTTTCCTTGGTTCGATGTTTTTTGCGTTATCAAAAAGAACGCCCGCATAATTATTTTGCTACACAGTCCAATAACGTTTTTGCTAATAAACTGATTCCCGTAACGGTCCGTGTAACGACGTACGTTTGTTTAACACTAGACTTTAGAGATGCCGCAATCTAGACTCTAGCGATACCGATGTAGTGGCATTTCAAATTTATAAAGTAAAAAATCTACTGCAGTGTACAATTAATTCAAATTATTTTTTATGAAAATAACACTTTTTTCTGCTACACATGTAGTACTAGCAGCCAACATAAAAAGTAAGAAATAATTTAAATAAATTTCAAAATATATAATGGAAATAAATGAATCCCATTTAAATTAAACATCAGAAAAGTATAACGTAACATGTATCTAACTGAGTTAAGGTAACCTCCATGAAAATGAAAATCATAAAACAACACTTCAACTTCAAGTACAAGTGATCTCATCTACCAATTTAAACTTCTGCACACTTGAGTCCATGTATAGAGATTTGCTTATTCTTTGTTTGAAAAAAAAAACGATGGTCCGATATTTGGAAAATGTTCTAGCATACGGTCCGCCCAAACCATTTTGTGTTTACAACCATATTTTGAATTCAGCCCATACAAAATAGGCCAAACATGTACCGTAATCACCCTAAGTATTGGGACACCCTAAATATTGGGACACCCTTATTTTGCATGAAAATAATTATCTTTTGCGTCCCAAAATATTGGGACACTTTTAGGATCAGTATTTTTTGGTGTCTCTAAGTTTTGGGACACTTTTAGAAACACGGGTCGTGTTTTTCTTCAATATTTACAATGTTTTTGCTTAGTTTGTCTTATTTTGTTGTGTATTTACAATAAAAGTCTTTTAAACGTTGAGAGATATTCAACATAAGGGATTTAGGAAGAAAATAATATACCATCGTTTTTTATTTACCTTACATTTCTCTGTATATTGGCTAACATTTTCATTATATTCCAGTATCCATATTATTTTATTCTAGGACTTGTTTTTTAATATGTTTATTGTCAGTAACTTGCTAAAATGGGTATGCAGGTACAGATAATAGGCAGGTGTCAGTGTCAGTCCTAAGTATTAAAGTTAAATTAACTTAATTCTTATCAAAACAGTCTGTCCAATGACCGATTAGGTGTGAAAACATCTCAAATTAAGCCACCTGTTTCAAGTGTCATCTCAAAAACATGCAACGGGATAAACAAAATGTCAATCACCACTTAATTAAATGATGCACGACAAATTTTGACACAAAAATTAATCATTTTATTCTCCAAATTGTAAACACAAAAAAAATGAAACAAGTATTTTAAAATTGTTTGATTTCATAATATCATTTATCATAACGATCGATCCATATACGTTATGTGATAACGTCCCATCATGTTTTTATACATAACTGGTGCATGCATACACATCGACAATACCCAAAATATTTGGACACTTTTTGAAGAAATATTTTTTTGCAACCCTAAATATTGGGAAACGAAAAATTTTAATTATTTTTAACTGTCCCAATACTTAGGGTGATTACGGTAGTTACATTTATAATATAATTATGATAGTTTACTTTCCTTGGTTTTTGAAGTTCCATGGTGATTTTGATGGCATTTCATGAATATAAGTAAAATGGTACATCTTATTATGAATAAAAAATATAAGAAAAGGTACAATATGCATATCAGGAATCGCCACATTCAGAAAAAAAACATCCTCCCCACAGAGTCAAGAAGAGGAGAGAGGGAGAGAGCATGGTTAATAAAATGATCCGTTTAAAAAAAGACACCACTAACAATAACCATAAATGAGAACCCGAGAGGTTACCGCCTTAGAATGGTCAGTGGTAAATCAAATTGCCACTGGGGGTTTAAACCAGGTTCTAGGGTGCACCAAATTCACACTTGCCCCAACAGGTTCTCATATCACAAAACAAATACAAGTTATCTTGGTGAAACAACTCCAACCCACTTATTGGCTCAACAATGTTGCATGCAAAACACACAAACATATAAAACATAAGAATCTAATAGCATTGCATAGCCAAAGGGCGGGTACTCAATGATCTTACCGAGACCAGAGCTCCTTGGGTAAAATTAGCAAGAACACGATGACAGGGATACAATAAATAAATCGAGCTTCTAGGTTCTTTTAAGAAAATATTTCCCCATAAACCTTCATAAACGCTTAAACCCCTGCCACCGTCGTGCAACCAAAGAGGTAAGCATAATAATCAAATCACAGGCATGCAGAGCGCTGTAAAATATCATGGTTGTAACCTTTCTTTTTAAAACTGCAGATGGTTTATATGCAGAATAGCCGGGAGAAATTAACATTGCTCTTTATCTTGTTAAGTTTATAAATTAAATCTCCATAAAAATCTGGCTGTGAAACACCTTGTTGCAATAGTGATTTTAAACTGAACCTGTATTTATTAATTAGGTATCTACGATAAAACTTGCAAAATGTTTTCCTTAATTTGTGATACCGATAACCTTGTTTTAAAAGTTTTTCTGTAATGCAAGGATAACGTTCATTGAAATCATTAATATCGTTGCAAGCTCTTGAAAAGCTAACAAGCTGTAAAATATAAACCCCATAAGATGTTGCACGGGGAACATCGCAGTTTAAAAACGGAAAATTTACTATATTAAAATTAAAAATCATCTCTTTTATCATATATTTTAGTAGTGACATAACCATTTTCAATTGACAGATTTAGATGATTTAGATCGAGAAAGTTTGCTTGCTTTTCTAAAGTGTTCGCTTTATTAAGTTGTAGTTCTTTAGGGTGGATCTTATTAACCAGTAATTGAAAATGGTTATTATCTATATTTAATAAATCATCAAAGTACCTCGAGGTGTTGTTAAAAGCTGCAATAATATCATCTTGATGTTCAGTAGAAAGAGATAGCATAAAGTCCCTTTCATAATAGTATCAAAACAGATCAGCAACAAGGGGTGCACAAATAGTACCCATTGGGATGCCTATTACTTGTTTATAAATAGAGGTACCGAATCTAATATAAATATTATCCAGTAAGAAAGTTAGGGACTCGATTAGGTCTTGACAAATCCATAAAGTATAATTATCATAAAAACCACCTATAAAAATGCCCTATGTTCATTTATTTAATTTACAAGCGATGAATATTTTCTCTAGCAAACGTTTTTTTTTTTCAAAAAGACTTGTTAGTTTGTCTCTTATTAAATTATGAGGGGGCGAGGTATATAAAGTTGAGAGATCATAAGTAGACAAACAGAACGCCTGAAAATTATTTGATTTAAGCTTTTTCAAAACGTCATTTGAATTTTTAATCGACCAAAATACAGTTTTGCCAGAAGTTTCAAAAACCTTATCGCAATACCTAATTGCATGTTCTTTAATAGCTGTAAGACAAAAAGTTAAGAGTACGGATAATTTAGTAGTAGTGCAAGAACTAGAGTTAGCAATATATCTTGCTTTGTACGGTGTTTTATGCATTTTAGACAACCAATATATAGTAGGTACTTTGTCTTGTTTCGGCTCAATACTGATTCTAAATTTTGTAACTTGTAGAGTGTGTGCAGTAACAATATCACTCTCAGATGAAGAAGTCAGTATATAAGCATTAGTGCTGTTCAGTTCTTCATTATGAATATTAATAAAGTATACCCGTCACACTATTATTACATTATTACATGTAGAAGCCTTATCAGCAGGTTTTAAAACAAATGTGTTATGAAAGTCTTGAATTTCTTTTTTTTTCAAATGACGAAAGTTAAAACGAGGTCGAGGTGGTAATAAAACAATGTTTCTTTTATAAAATGATATACGAGTGTCTATTATTTTGAATATGTGTTTTTTTTCCAGTTAGAACGCGCATTAGGCTCAGCATGTTCTCTGTTGCACCATTTATTGCAAAAAAGGTTTAAAGACTCGGCAATTTCTGCACGACATGCATTAAAATCGATTTTGGATGGAATTCTATATTTGGGACCTTGAGAAATTAAATTACGAATTCTAGAGTCTTTCATTACATTTAGATTAAGAGAACGGTAACAATATGACCGACAGGCTTAAACCAATATGTTGAAGTTAAACATTCTCTCAAGATTTTGGTGTTTTATCAATGATCTGTAAATAAGAGGTAATTTTACTGTAATTAAAATATATATTTCTAGTTGGTTTGTTTTATTTATAACAAACCATAGGCGATTCAGTATTCTTAAAATAATTAGGAACAGCATATTGAACAGTTTTATCTTTAAATATACTTGGAAGGTCAATAAAATCAGTTCTTTTATTTAAAAAGAAATTTTAAGGAAATTGCTTTTTATGGTCAGGTTCCAAGTCAATGTGTGGCCTAAGAACATGCCGAGTATAACACTGAATCAGACTAGCAACCTCGTAAAATGGATGGGTTCTCATGACGATGTCGTCGGCTTCCTTAAAGGCCGAGTTTGGCTATAAATCAGTTGTCAAATACATGCTGCTTTATAGCATTTAATTTAACATTTATCAGCCATGTTATCTCACTGTAATAATCTCTACTCAGCTGCAATTAGCAGCAGTTTCATGCTCTGTCCCATGAGATTATTTAATGGCCATTTTGTAACCTTGGAAAACATTTTCTGGTTTTCATTTCAACCCAAGTTGAAGTATAGTAACTGTTGGGTTTTGAAACAATACAATACACCGAAGTACAATTTTGTATTTACTTACAGTTTATATTTATACATGTAAAAACATAACATAATATATGCTGTAAAATAAATGAAACTATGAAAATAAGGAAAGCTGTAAATCTTCATTGTTTTGCGCATGAAATTTTTTTAATGATACAGTAGTCAAAATATAAAAAATAATATCTATTGAGATTACACAAGCTCATTAGAATCAATTTACATTTCCAACTGTTAAAACAATCATGTACTTGAATTGAAAATAACATTAATTTCATTAACATCAAGCTAAACTTTGAACGAATTAATTAATTTGAAATGACACAAGGAATTCTAAATTGCATTTGAAACATGCACATTATTTGGATGTGTTTTATTATACCCACATATGCATGATTATTGTAGTATACATGCATAATAAATCAATTATTCAAAAAAACTTTATGAGATACAGAGTGTTCTGATTTTGCCAGTGTACAAGAAGAATGTAAGAATGAAATATATTTCACCGATTGAGCTCCGGAAGTCGTAGTATAACAAGTGGCGTAGCCATGATGAAAGATACATACTTAGTAGTTCACTGGCGAAATATATTTCAATCTAACACTGGCAAAAAACAATAATGATATTGATAAATTTGTGAATGGTTGTTGGAAGATCCGCGTTCACGTCAAAGTGAATGACGGAATGCTTTTTCGCAGCAAATTTGGTGGCCTGAAATGATCCATGATGTTTAGAGGTGAAACAAGCACGTGCAAATGGAGGGAAATGGGCAATCTGTCATAGAGGAGAAGTGATCCGAAAGATGTTTCTTACATGGACCACAAATGGGCATAATTAGTGCATATGTTCAATAATCATTCTATTTCTTAGCTGAATGTAGTGTTTTTGTTTTGTAAAAAATGGTAATAACAGTTAATGTTTGTTTATATGTTCCGACTGACATTTATAAGACTTAAACTTTTCTAAATTAAAAAATATACACAGTCATGATCTATCTGCTCATTAAAAATATCATGATGAGTTTTTGAATGACAGCACAAGTCTCTTCTTTGGGTTTAAACATGTTTTTATATCCCTAAATATGTAAAAATTATCTGTTATGGAAGTTACAAAAGAAATGACATTGTGTTAATCTATCAAGTTGGTAACAGTTTCTGCAAATATCCAGGCATTCCGAAAATCTTTCATTTGTCTAGAACATTAACCAGATAGACACCCATTAATCTGCACCCCCACTGTTATTAATGACCTCTGTGTGCTGAGGATCCAATTAACCTCAATCAAGAAAAAGTTCTCCTGGACTACCAATCTCGGCCTTTAACCAGTTTCTGCAGACTTGATATAGAAAGAGAAGCCAAGCTAGATAGTATAGCGTGTCTGCCAGATTGTTTAAAATAATATGTAGGTCATGAATAGAACAACGAATGCGTGATTTTCTTTGTATGTTTCCATTAGTTCTGCTTCCGTGCGACCTCGATTTTCTTTTGCGTAATTCAAGCAATTCAAAGACTTCATAATCATGATTTTTAGAAATGTTGACTTCCTGATAAATATTATCATTTAAACCATGTGGGTATGGCGATTGTAATTTTTTAATCCATTTTTGTTCCGAAATGAGTCTAGCCCTGATTTTAAATGCTCTTGATGCAGCGCTGTCAAATGTAATGCAAAGAGTGTACTCCAAGTCCATGTGCATAAATTCAAAATTGAATAGTGGGTGTGGTTAGAACACTGGATAGGTGTTCATGTACAAAATACAAAATGAACGTGTTTTTATTCTTTTTTTTTTAAAATCGAATGCGTTTCTTTATTTAAATATTGGTCCTGTATACATATAGTTTGATTATCTAAATTTTGATTGCTTGGCAATTTTATACATCGGTTAACCTCCAAATAATACATTTATGATACTGTAACATTTTACGGCACACATAAAACAACACGTTTTCCCACGGCAATTTTATAAAGCTATTTAAATAAGTCGTAGTTGCTGATCTTTGTTATAGATCTATAAACGTGACTTTATGTTAATTTGTCGATAGAATATAAAAATATATTAAAAATGTTTTTGACATATATTTATCGAAAAACAACGAAGACATCACCGACTGCAACAACTATCGTGGGATCTCTGTTCTCGGCATCGTATGAAAAGTCTTTGCCAGAGAAGACCACCACCAACAGCAGGTATACAGGAGTACCCCGAGTCCTAGTGTGGTTTCCGGGCAGAGCGACCATCGATATTTTGTTCTCACGCAGATGCAGATAAAGTGCCGCGAACAGCGACGTTCACTGTATTTAGCGTTCATCGACCTGACAAAGACATTTGAGTTGGTCAATCGGTTGACCTCTTCGTCATGAAGTTAAGACGTCCTTCCAAGCTTCTTTAGATTATCAAGTCCACTACAATATGTCTCGTACTGTTCAGTTCGACGAAGCGTCATCGGACTCCTTTCAAATCAAAGCGGCGGGAAACCAGTGAATGTCCTGGCTAAGACGTTTTCAGCTTATTCCTATCTGAGTCTGAAAATGCATCTTTCTCAACACCCGGAGCAAACGTAACCAGTTAAACCTCGTTCTCCTCAGAGCGGAACAATGAGCGCAAGGTCCTCAAGCGGGAGATGCATTTTGCCGACTACCCAGTCCTCGCTTTTCTCACAGACACCGCCCTCTAGCGACATCACTCTCTCACAGAGTTTAGCCTAACCATCCGCCTTAAGAAGACCAGCATAATAGCTGATGATGTCTGCACCACTCTAAAAATTTCATTGGCGATCATACACCAAATGATGTAGACGAGTTCACATATCTCGGCTCCATAATTTCCATCAACCTATTCCTGGATGCCGAGCACAACGTTGGGATAGACAAAGCAGCAACCGGTTATCATAGCGAAACGTCAGTGGGACAATTCATTACAAAACACAAATATGATGATGTTTCAAGCGTGCTTGATGAGCACTCTTCTATACTTAAGTGAGGCCCTGTACACTTGTCAAAATTTCTATGTTAACAACTTAAAATTTTGAATATCTAAATTTTGAATTTTAAATCGTTTTTGTTTTTCACATGTTCAAGGACAAAATCTAGAAGTCACAGCAACACTTACATTCTATGGAAGTTTTGACGACTGAAGACTGCGAAAGTGCCGTCAACAAGCTCTTAAAGCGCAAAAAAACATAATGATGTAATTCTTAAATGCTAACGAAATGCCGCATTGTTAACTATCTTATAATTATAAGAAAAAAATCAAATGATATTATTTTGTAGATTGATAACGTTGTTAACGGTGCACGTTGGTGTGACGTTGTTACGTCATTAAATATTTAGGTAAATGAACTAAAACACTAATACAGTGGTATTTACAGTGGTTTTGTTCACATGTAACATAGTCCGGTAAATGTTTGCGAATCCTGTGAATTCGAAAACACACCTACCCTTTTTGAGGGTGCTACACGTAATGTATTTTCTTTGATATATAGTTGGGGGTCTAATGAGTTATCGAGTCTCAAACACAAAAATCGCCATGGCGACTTCGAAAACGACATGACAATTTTTCGCCGCCATGAAATCGCAATGGCGATTTGTAGGCATAAGTTTGAAATGGCGTTATTTCGCCATGGCGATTTCTTAAAAAGTTAAAATATTAATATTTTTTTCTCTTTTTGCTGCATATCGCATGCAGACTTTTGTTATAAGTGTAACTAATAACCCATATTAATTTAGCGCGTATACATAATTTCCTAGAATGTTCACAGCTCTTTTTTCATATGTTCGTGTGGCGTTTTTAATAAATTAAATAACAAACAGCGATATTAAATTAATCAGACACCATACGATTTTAAAATGCAGAAGAAGCAACGCTGTGTTATACATTTCTATTCGCAATTATATTATAACGGGTAGTTTTGTCTTGTGGAACCTAGCGTTTTAAGTTAACAAAATGCCTACTTAAATGTTACAAACTATGGAGATTTAACGGTCACAACCACAACAAACGTTGATAAACACAAGCCAAATTATAAGTCGACGATATAGAATATAAAACTTAAGTTATGCTTTCCCGTGAACTATAGAATGTTGTCAGTAAAATAAAAGTAAAATAAAAAATTGAAGTATTTCACTGTTTACAAAGAGTGGAATATAATTTTTAAATTCATTGTTTATTCAGGTTGGTACCCAAATGCACGACGTGGCGTGATATTCCAACTGAGAACATTTAGCAAACGAGTTCAAGTTAGAGAAAATGACATCATTAAGAAACGCCAAAAACTAACATTTTGCGCAATTGCATGCAACGTACGTAGCATGTGCACTTAAAGCATACAATAAAAAGAAAAAAAAACAATTTTCACCAATGAAAGATAGAAATATATTTCACTCGTGAACTTCAGAATTAGAAGAAAAATCAGATGTAGAATCAGTTGTGATTGCGCCATTCGTGAAAATTGGAACTCCGGAGCTCACTCGGTAAAGTACATAAACACTGCTGTTTTACACTTGTCAAAAGAAATATCATCTGTATAACTAACTAGTTGTTAAATAAAGATATACAATTCGCGAAGTTTCATTAATTTCAAGTAGGTCTTGCATATCCTATCACTTACCAGGACATATACTACCATTGCAAGGTATCTGATCCATATACTTAGTGGCATTGCCACATATGGTGTTGTTACCAGTTGAACATTCTCGGAATCGTTGCATTAAACAACCTACGTCACTTTCCATGCATTGCCAACTTCCCCAAGCTGTCCAGTGAGCTAATAATTAAGATTAACATAAAACTTAAATTATCACATTAAATGAAACACTGTATGATTAAGCTTTCCGAATTTTCGTAATATCTTCACCAACCAAAACATAAATGCATATAAACATATTTGCATCAATTTGACTTTCTTCAGTCTGCAGTTGTTTACGCGAATAAAAGTTTAACGTTGAATTGCGTAATACAAATATAGTCTTATGGCAGGGTATTTAAGTGTTTAAAACAACAATAATTTTGCGGTATTTAAAATCGCAAAGATTAATTGGACAGGTAAATTTACTTCTAATTTTCCAACAATGTGTGTGTTTTTTTCTACTTTAACACAAATTAACTTATGTTTAAAAACAATAATTTGTGTAATATATAACAAGAAATATCTTTTAAAAAAGATAAACGGCGTTGATGGAAAAGATTTTTATATATAAGAAAGAAAGAAAGAAAGAGCGTGCAAAAATTTCGTCTGGTGATAATACGTCGATTAAAGAAGAATGTCTAACATTAACTGTACATTTATTCAGTTTCAATAAAATACCTCTTGTAGAGTTAGTACTCATGACGAATAAATGTTATTAAAATACAATAAATGAAAATAATAACAACTTGTTACAAGAGCGAAATCTACCAACTTTTACGTAAATTAACTTTAAAAAAATGTGTCACTCCCGAGTATTGAACCCGGAGCCTTCCGCTTGAGAGGCGAGTGTGATAACCACTACACCAACGGGATTTGAATGTCAGGACTTGAAATTAACAATCAGTATCAAAGGAACTAGAAAGGAACCAGTAAGAACCAGAAATATCTGCACTTATCTGTCGTTTTACACTGTGTATTGTACTCGAGTGTTAACCTGACACCCATGAATATTCCATATAAAATCGTATTAAGCCATCAATTGACTTAACTGGGGTTTTTTATACCGTAAATATCTTTTTCTCCAATACAATTATCGCTTTTAAAAACGAAAATGCCCGAACATATAAGTGCCATGTAAATACTTACACTCAATATAAAAATCGTTACGGTAATCATTACCGAGACCCACTAATAACCAATCAAAATAATCTATTTGATTTTCCCGCTGCATAATAAGTTTTATTTACAATATTTCATTGGTCGAAAAACTAGGTCAAAAGTGAGCTTAGACAGCTAACGCCGAAAAAAATATTACATATATAGCTGATACCTTTTTAACACTTAGGTGAACTAAAACCATTGGAAAGCAGATTAATCTTAACTTACTTATTAGTTAGCACCGTGACGTTGCCATCAAAATACTCGTAAAATTACCAAAAGATCGCTTTAAACCCAGATGACAAATAGTTTAGCGGGTGCATACTAGTATTTAATAAATAGCCATCGGGCCGATTATAAAGCTCCGGGTTAGTGTATTTTCTTACAATGAAAACGTGCCTTTTACGACAGTTGCACGACCCTGGCAGAGGAGTCTAACAAGGTTTATGGGAAGTTTTTTTCTTTAAAGAACCTAGAAGCTCGATTTGTTCTTTTAATCCCTGTCATCATGTTCTTGCTTATTTTACTCCAAGGGCTCTGGTCAGGTTAAGATTATCGAGTACTCTCCCCTTTGGCTTTGCAACGCTTTAAGCTTCTTATATAAATGTTTTATATGTTTGTGTGTATTTACAGGCATATTTGTTAAGGTGAAGGGCGAGTTGGAGTTATTTCACGAAAACAACTTGCACTTGTTTGTTTATATGAGAACCTTTTTGGGCAAGTGTGAGGTTGGTTCACTCTAGAACCTGATTTAAAGTCACAGTGGCAATTTGTTTCGCCACTGACCGTTCCAAGGCGGAAACCCGCATTGTCCTCTTGTTTTTTAAGGGTTGTTGGCGTCTAATTGGAAAGGAATTACTTATAACAACATGCTTACTTTACCTCTCTCCTTTTACGCTTCTTAGCGAGGCTGTGTTTTATGAGTGTGGTGATTTCTGTTATGAATATTCACTTTTTTATTTAGTAGGGTCTTGCAAATCTAATCACTTACCAGGACAGATACTATCATCGCAAGGTATCCGATCCATATACTTAGTGTCATTGCCACATGTGTTGTTATTTCCATTTGAACATTCTCTGAATCGTTGCATTAAACAAACTACGTCATTCTCCAAGCAATGCCAACTTCCCCAAGCTGTCCAGTAAGCTACAATTTTTGATACAAACATCTATCGAATCTAGAGAAACACTGCATATTAATGTGATCAGAGTTATCGAAATATGGTTACCAACCGAGCAATTAATATTATTGCATGAGTATTGTGTACTTTGAGCCATGAATTGTTTGACAAAGTTAAACTCTTTTTAATAAGTTTACCTAACACCATTAATAAATTTACAAGGAATTAATGATATATCGCAAATGTCAACCAGCCAATTTCTCTTGGTTCATGTTCTACTAAAATCTTAATAACATTAAATTGCGTGTTCAGATAAAACAAATGCATCAACTGAGTAGTCAAATAAATGTGGTTTATTAACATGACAGTCCACAATATTCACACTATTGTATTTATTTCGAAAGAAAGTAAATACCAATGCCCAGTCAAATATTAAAAACAACAAGCTTCAAATATGCGATGTTGTCATTATGCAGGTCCAAATATTGGGTTCGACAATATTTTGAGCGAAAAGAATTCCCTAATATTCAGTTTGTCGAGTGATTTTGTTCATAACAAAAACCTAGATGGATAGCGAAGCGATTGAGAGTAAAGAGGTAAGAGATTTCTCTCCGCAGTCAAAATGTAAGGTATTTTTGTAATGCTCACTCTTTCTTAAATGGTCATTTGTTTGTGCTCTGACTGATCGGTGGTTATTTCCTTTTGTATACGTTAGGCTGCACATAAGTACGTGTATGCAATATAAATCAGCATTATTAACATCTCTCAAGGATAGGCCTACATTTTCAGATCATAAAATAAGTCAGCGAGTGAAATTTATTGACATATTTAGGAATGTTTTGTCCGTGGCGTTATAAATTCTAACAATTTATGCAATAGTTTATTTTTACCATTTTTAACATAATACTATGGGAAGTCACTAAAGCCAATGGTTTTCACATTACCGTTTGAAAAGGTAATATTAGATCCGGGGGTCGTAGCTGCTGTTGACGACGGGTAAAAGTTTATTGGCGATTTTGATACAGAAGTGATAAATGTTGCTGTAGTAGTTGTATAGGTTGTCTTTTGTGTTGTAGTGTTCAAATCGCTGCCTAAAACAAACAGTTCTTCAGTTAACGCTGAGTACAACTCATTTGCACTATTACCGACAACTCATTTTGATATTGACTCATTTCATTGTTGAAACGTTTAAGTTAAAACAAGTTATGAAATAGACATTTTATAACTGAAATATTTGAATGAAATTATTTTATTCTGCTAAAAATATTTTGTTCATAAGGTAAAGAAACGATTTGTTTATTGTTTAAACTAAATTAATAAAACGGTCAGGGAGAAAACATTGAATTACAAGGTGAGTACTAGTGATGTACCGATAATAGATAAGTATCGATTATTCGTCTGTAAAACAACTCGATTTGATAATCGATGTCATTCTCCCATAATCGAGTTACATAGATGTTGACCTATGTCTGTAAAGTACCGCATAGTTATGCATATCATAGTGTTATATCCGTACAAGTCATAATTTAAATATTTTTTACTTGGTAGGCATTTATTGCTATTTACAACCTGTTGGTTCAAACAATATTAATTTTGTTACCAACATGATATTTTACAGCGCTCTGCAGGCCTGGTAATTAACCCATCTACAGTTGAAGCTTACCTCTTTGTTTGAACGACGGTGGCAGGGGTTTAAGAGTTTATGAAGGTTTATGGGGAAATCTTTTTTTTAAAGAACCGAGAAGATCGATTCGTTTTGTTTATACCTGTCATCGTGTTCTTGCTGAATTTACCCCAGGAGCTCTGTTCTCGGTAAGATCATTGAGTACCTACCCTTTGGCTTTGCAATGCTATTAGTTTCTTATGTTTTTTATGTTTGTGTGCTTTTGCATGTAGCATTGCTGAGCCGATGGGTGTTTTGGAGTTATTTCAACAAGACATCTTGTGCTTGTTTTGTGATACCGGAACCTGTTGGGGCAAGTGTGTGGTTCGTGCACCCTAGAACCTGGTTTAAACAAAAGTGGCAATTTGTTTTGCCAATGACCGTTCCAATGCGATATCCCAAAATGATCTCTTCTTCGTTAATTGCTTGTGGCGTCCTATTTAAATTGACATACTTATAAAAACATGTTCTCTCTCTCTTCCTCTCTTCTTTTTCGCTACGTGGGGAGGCTGTGTTTTTTGAGTGTGGCGATTCCTGATATGCATATATTATTACTTTTTTTTGAAAAATGTACATAACAATACATCGTGAATATTTGCAACAGGATTTAGAAGAAAGTTATAATAACTAGTATGATCTCTCTTCTGACAACCTGTTTTGTGGTTACAGGGATTTCAATATATTATTATCCGATTTCAATCGATTTTTTCAAGGAATTCGATTTGATATCCGATTATAAGATTTGTCCGATTCTGCAATACTAGTGAGTACAATTTTTTTTCTTTGTCTTGACAAAATTGTTTCGAGCTAATTATTTTGGTAAACAAACACATTTTTTGTTCAAATTTTTCTTGAATATTTTGTTAAAATATACGAAAGGTAAACTGGGAAAGCCTATGAAAAGATGACAAGTAAAAAAATATTGAAGGCTAGGTTTGATTGAGCCCGTTTATAGGCGTTAAAGCATTTTCTTTACGTTGAAGAATGTTGATTTGTTAACCATATCGTTTCTTTACTAGCTTAACTTTGTATATACCGCCAATGTTTAGTGTAAAACATTCATATATCATAAATATGTCTTACTTGACAAGTTATCGCACAGCTGGATAGCCCAAGTGTTTCTTTCATCTCCACAATGGCTTACATTACCAGTTGAACATTGTCGATATCGTAGCTGAACACAGAGCTCACCGGTCGTGTTAGTTTGCCAATTTCCCCATTCTGTCCAGTGTGCTGACGATTATAATATATCTAAACTTGATTTTCGATTGAAAATGTTTCTATAACTATATATTATTTATAATATATTGTAAGTAGAATCGAAACGAGAAATATGCATACAATGAGTGATCACAATACGCATCTTTCCCACAATGCCCAAAAGCAGCAAGAAAAATATAGCATTGTCTTATAACACGATAAATAAAATAAAAAAGCAGACAACACACGAAAATGAAAACGCTGTTATGTTTCCGTCATGACGTTGGACATTTCTTTGAGAAACTCGAATAAAAAATCGCATCGGGGAGAAATAGAAAGCTTGAAACGCTAGAAACAAAAGAAACGAGACAAACGCCAGAAATGCACATATGGGCTATTTGAAAAAGGCTAGTTCGGGTTTTATAAAAATGTACATTAAACAGTTACTTCCATTTTTATTACTAGCAGAGGTTGCTCTCCATGCGCTTTACAAATGTGTGTTTCATCAATATATAGCACAATCCGATAAAAATATTTTAAAATAATGGCCACGATTTTCAGGAGTGTGAGAAAAAAGTGTGACAGTTCTCAAAATCACATTGGTTCAGATCATCGCTTTACAAAAGGATTGAAAAAAGAGTTGTTTAAGTGTTGTTAAAGTAAAATATGCATTTATTGGGCATCAACCTATTCCTTGATGCCGAGCACATCGTTGGGATAAACAAAGCAGCAACCGGCTATCCTAGGGAAACGTCAGTGGGACTTTTCTATGCAAAACACAAAGATGAAGATGTACCAAGCGTGCGTGATGAGCACTCTTCTATACTTAAGTGAGGCCCTGTACACTTGTCAAAAACTCTATGTTAAAAACTTAGAATTTTGAATATCTTAAAATAAATTTTTCCTAAAATAAATGTTTATATTATGTTAAATATTATCATACAATAACAATTATTTAAAACCCGTACGTATGTTTTACGTATTACGTCATTCATGTCAGTAACGATATGTATGCGTAATTCCCGTGCGGCAATCGAATTTGATTTTTAACAATCGTTTTTGTTTTCCACATGTTCAAGAACAAAATATAAAAGTCACAGCATCACTTTGCATGGAACAACATTCTCTTAACTGGCACAAATAAAATCATCATGATGTTAATCGTAAAAAACAACGACATGCCAAATTGTTAACTTTCTTATAATTACAAGCAAAAAAAAGATATTATTCTCTTGATTAATAACGTTGTTAACGTTGCTTACATTGGACGTTGATGTGACGTTGTTACGTCATTCAATATTTACATAAATGAACTTCAACACTAATACAGTGGTATGAATTTTGTTTGATAAGTGCCCACTAATCAATTATCTAAAAATAAAATTAACTATATTAGAAATTTATTAAACTTCAAGCTGGAATGATTAGTGCGCACTCTATAATGCCCATTAAAAACCGACGGCTTCAAGCTCCATTTAATAGCAGTATCCCCGACGGTCTAGAGCTCAGAAATTTCGACCATAAGCTCACCTTAGAGACCTCTAAACACCGTGCAAATTTCAAAGAGATTGGATTATTCCAACGGCCCTTTTTATAGGGGTAACTGCCAAAAAAACCGGCATTTTTACTGTAAGTGCGCTCTCTATAATGCCCATTGGAAAAGCGACGGCTACAAGCTCCATTTAATAGCAGTAAGGAAAATCACATTTAAAAAACGTGCTTTTAGAACCTTCTAGAAGTATCCACGCACCAAGAGCGAAGACTGAGCGCATTTCACATGCGTAACCTTAGACGACTCCTTGGATTCACCTAGCAAGATCGCCTCCCTAAAGCGGATGTTTTGGTCTGGACATGATTGTCAAGCATGTTCGCCGCCATTTCTCAGAGGGCTCGGATACGTATGCAGGATGGCCGTATCCCAAAAATACTTTCTATGGCGATTTTGACACTAGAACAAAGGCAATTGGTCGATCCGACCTGCGCTACAACGATGCCCGCAAGAGGGATCTGAAAGCATGCAACATTAACCCTGCAGATCTCGAAACAGCATCTTCTGACCGCTCCAGCAAGCTTGCAAAGGTAAACACCGGCAGATGGCAGGCCTAGGAGAAGAAAGAGAGACCAACGCAAGGAAAAAAAGAACTGCAAACAGCAGAGGACCCAGCCTATCCATGCTGCCTCAATGGTACCCAGCAATGACTATTGCAGTAAGTGAGGCAGCAGATGCAACACCTGCATTGAATTGGTTAGCGACAACCTGCATGGCATCCCCACAACTAAGTAAACGCTCGCATGCATATTCCACTGTTTCTAGAAAAAGAAAGTTGCCAAACATTGCCAAAGTTGCGTGCAAGAAGTAATTTTTTGTTCACATTTTCTCTTTTTGCTACATATCGCCTGCATACGTTTGTAATTTCCCATATTAATTTAGCGCGTTTACAACATTTTTTCGAATGTTCATAGTTTTCTTTTCATCTGTTCGCGTGGCGTTCGTAATATATTAAAAAAAAAACACCATGCGATTTCAAAATGCAATAAGGAAGAAGCAGCGCTGTATTATACAATTATATTCGCAATTTCATTACAACGGGTAAATTTTTCTCAATATGGAACCTAGCATTTTAAGTAAACACAAATGCTAACTTTATTAGTCGAAGACTAAACACATTTTCATAAAACATTAGATGGTACAAACTATGGAGATTCAACAGTTAAAATATGTTTAGAACCACAACAAACGTTGTTAAACTCAAGCAAAATTATAAGTCGACGATATAAAACCTTACAACTTATTGTTTGTTTTCCCGTGAATTATAGAATTTTCTCAGTGAAATAAAAAACAGTTCACACTTTACAAAGAGTGGAATATAATTTTATATTCATTGCTTATTCACGTTGGTCCCAAATGCACAACATGTCGTAATATTCCGATTGAGAACTTTTAGAAAACAAGTTCAAGTTAGAAAAAATGACGTCATGAATGAACGTCGAAGTTTTTGCGCAGTGGTATGCAATAAGTTGTCAAACACACGTAGCATAACTCTTTTACCAATGAAAGATAGAAATATATTTCACTCGTGAACTTCAGAATTATGTAAACTCACTCGTGATTGCGCCATTCGTGAAAATTGGAACTCCGAAGCTCACTCGGTGAGAAACATGAACGTTTCTATTTTACACTGTTCAAAAGAAATATCCTCTTCATAACGTACTAGTTTTTTAAATAAATATATTTAATTCGTGAAGTTTCATTATAATTTTCAAGTAGGTCTTGCATATCCCATCAATTACCAGGACATATACTATCATTGCAAGGTATCTGATCCATATACTTTGTGTCATTGCCACATATGGTGTTGTTACCAGTTGAACATTCTCTGAATCGTTGTATTAAACAACCTACGCCATTTTCCATGCAACTTCCCCAAGCTGTCCAATGAGCTTATAATTAAGGTTAACATAAAACTTAAATTATCACATTAAATGAAACACTATATGATTAAGCTTTCCGAATTTTCGTAATATCTTCCCCAACCAAAACATAAATGCATATAAACACATTTGCATTGACTTTTTACAGCCTGCAGTTGTTTACGCGAATCAAGACAAAGAATCAAACGTTGAATTGCGTAATACAAATATAGTCTTATGGCAGGGTATTTAAGTGTATAAAACAACAATAATTTTGCGCTATTTAAAATCACAAAGATTAATTGGACAGGTAAATTTAGTTCTAATTTTCCAACAATGTGTGTGTTTTCCTACTTTAACACAAATTAACTAATGTTTAAAAACAATAATTTGTGTAATATATAAAAATATTACATATATAGCTGATAGCTTTTTAACACTTAGGTGAACTTTAATTACCATTGGAAAGCAGATTAATCTTAACTTACTTATTAGTTAGCATCGTGAAGAAGTTGGCATCAAAATACTCGTAAAATTACCAAAAGATCGCTTTAAACCCAGATGACAAATAGTTTAGCGGGTGCATATTTAATATAGCCATCGGGCCGATTATCAAGCTCCGGGTTTGTGTATTTTCTTACAATGAAAACGTGCCTTTTATGACAGTTGCACGACCCTGTTAGAGGATTGAGAGTCTACAAAGGTTAAAGGGAAGTCTTTTCTTTAAAGAACCTAGAAACTCGATTTGTTCTTTTTATCCCTGTCATCGTGTTCTTGCTTATTTTACTCCAAGGGCTCAGGTCAGGTTAAGATTACCGAGTACTCATCCCTTTGGCTTTGCAACGCTTTAAGCTTCTTATATAAATGTTTTATACGTTTGTGTATATTTACAGGCACAGTTGTTAAGGTGTAGGGCGAGTTGGAGTTATTTCACGAAGACAACTTGCACTTGTTTGTTTATGTGAGAACCTTTTTGGGCAAGTGTGAGGTTGGTTCACTCTAGAATATGATTTAAAGTCACAGTGGCAATTTGTTTCGCCACTGACCGTTCCAATGCGGAAACCCGCATTGTCCTCTTGTTTTTTAAGTGTTGTTGGCGTCTAATTGGAAAGGAATTACTTATAACAACATGCTTACTTTACCTCTCTCCTTTTACGCTTCTTAGCGAGGCTGTGTTTTATGAGTGTGGTGATTTCTGTTATGAATATTCACTTTTTTATTTAGTAGGGTCTTGCAAATCTAATCACTTACCAGGACAGTAGGGTCTTGCAAATCTAATCACTTACCAGGACAGATACTATCATCGCAAGGTATCCGATCCATATACTTAGTGTCATTGCCACATGTGTTGTTATTACCATTTGAACATTTTCTGAATCGTTGCATTAAACAAACTACGTCATTCTCCAAGCAATGCCAACTTCCCCACGCTGTCCAGTAATCTACAATACAAAAAGGGTAATTTTTGATACAAACAACTATCGAATCTAGAGAAACACTGCATATTAATTTGATCAGAATTATCGAAATATGGTTACCAACCGAGCAATTAATAATATTGCATGAGTATTGTGTACTTTGAGCCATGAATTGTTTGACAAACTTAAGTTAAACTCTTTTTAATAAGTTTACCTAACACCATTAATAGATTTACAAGGAATAATGATATATCGCAAATGTCAACCAGCCCATTTTTCTTGGTTCATTTTCTACTAAAATCTTAATAACATTAAATTGCGTGTTTAGATAAAACAAATGCATCAACTGAGTAGTCAAATAAACGTGGTTTTAGTAAAATGACAGTCCACAATATTCACAATATATTGTATTGACTTCGAAAGAAAGTAATTAGCAATGCCTAGTCAAATATTAAAAACAAAAGCTTCAATGATGCGATGTTGTCATTATGCAGGTCCAAATGTTGGGTTCGACAATATTTCGAGCGAAAAGAATTCCATTAATATTCAGTTTGTCGAGTGATTTTTTTCCATAACAAAAACTTAGATTGAAAGTGAAGCAAATGAGCATAAAGAGGTAAGAGATTTCTCTCCGCAATCAAAAGGTAAGGCATTTTTGTAATGCTCACTCTTTCTTAAATGGTTGTTTGTGCTCTGACTGCTCGGTGGTTATTTCGTTTTGTATACGTTAGGCTGCACCTAATTACGTTTATGCAATATAAATCAACATTATTAACATCTCTCAAGGTAAGGCCTACATTTTCATACCGTAATATAAATAAGCGAGTGAAATTTATTTACATATTTAGGAATGTTTTGTCCGTGGCGTTATAAATTCTAACAATTTATGCAATAATGTATTTTTATCACTTTTTACATAATTAATGAGAAGTCACTTTAAGCCAATGGTTTTCACATTACCGTTTGAAAAAGTAATATTAGATCCGGGGGTCGTTGCTGCTGTTGACGACGGGTAAAAGTTTACTGGCGATTTTGATACAGAAGTGCTAAATGCTGCTGTAGTAGTTGTATGGGTTGTCTTTTGTGTTGTAGTGTTCAAATCGCTGCCTAAAACAAACAGTTCTTAAGTTAACGCTGAGTACAACTCTCTTGCACTATTACCGACAACTCATTTCGATATTGAATCATTTCATAGTTGAAACGTTTAAGTTAAAGAAGTTATGAAATGAAATAGACATTTTATAACTGAAATATTTGAATGAAATTATTTTATTCTGCTAAAACATATTTTGTTCATAAGGTAAAGAAACGATTTGTTTATTGTTTTAGATAAATTAATAAAACGGCCAGGGAGAAAACATCGAATTACAAGGTGAGTACTAGTGATGTACCGATTATTCGTCTGTAAACACAACTCGATTTGATAATCGATGTCATTCTCGTAATCGATTTACATAGATGTTGACCTATGTCTGTAAAGTACCGCATAGTTATGCATATCATAGTCATATATCCGTACAAGACATTATTTATTTTTTTTTACTTGGTAGGCATTTATTGCTATTAACAACCTGTTGGTTTAAACAATATTAATTTTGTTACCAACATGATATTTTACAGCACCCTCCAGGCCTGATGATTAACCCATCTACAGTTGATCATTATGCTTACCTCTTTGGTTGCACGACGGTGGCAGGGGTTTAAGAGTTTATGATTTTTTTGGGGAAATCTTTTCTTAAAAGAACCTAGAAGATCGATTCGTTTCGTTAAAGAACTACAGCTTAACAAAGCGAACACTTCAGAAAAGCAAGCACACTTCCTTGATTTAAATCTATCCTTCGAAAATGGTTACGTCATTACTAAAATTTATGATAAAAGAGATGATTTTAATTTTAATATAGTAAATTTTCCGTTTCTAGACGGCGATGTTCCTCGTGCAACTTCTTACGGGGTTTATATCTCACAGCTTGTTCGCTTTTCAAGAGCTTGCAACGATGTGAATGATTTCAATGAACGTAATCTTTGCATTACAGAAACACTTTTAAAACAAGGTTATCGGTATCACAAATTGAGGAAAACCTTTTGCAAGTTTTATCGCCGATATCCAGATCTAATTCATAAATACAGCTGCAGTTTAAAATCACTAATGCAACAAGGAATTTCACAGCCAGTTTTTTATGGAGATTCAATTTATAAACTTAAGAAGATAAAAAGCGATGTTAATTTCTCCCGGTTATTCGTAAAAACCATCTGTAAATTTAAAAAGAAAGGTTACCAACATGATATTTTACAGCGCTCTGCAGGCCTGGTGATTAACCCATCTACAGTTGATCATTATGCTTACCTCTTTGGTTGCACGACGGTGGCAGGGGTGTAAGAGTTTATGAAAGTTTATGGGGAAATCTTTTCTTAAAATAACCTAAAAGCTCGATTTGTTTCTTTTATCCCTGTCATCGTGTTCTTGCTGATTTTACTCCAGGTGCTCTGGTCTCGGAAAGATCATTGAGTACCCGCCCTTTGGCCTTGCAATGCTATTAAATTCTTATGTTTATATCGAGCTCTAGCTCGGGTCGCGAAGCGACCCGAGCGTTAAGCTCGTCTTAAGGTCGCAGGAATGCCCATTCACTAAGGAGAAAAAAACGATGGTTTCCGGTTGTGCGCTGGTTTCCGGTTGTGCACAGCATAAGGCAATGTAAACACGGGAAAAAACCTGACCGGTAAAAACTTACGGCAAAGTATTGTTTTTACAAATTTTGTTATTGGCTTTATTTTTATAAATTGCTATTGGCAAAATATCTTTAAAAATTAAAACTTATTATTCGGTAGCATTGTTATCGGACTAGCATTTTGGAAAGCTAAACAATTTAAATCGTCTGTTTAGAGAGTAGGTTGTCGTTCGTTGTAACCAATAGCGATCGGCCATTTTGAGAAATTAGACTGAAGAAGTCAAGTTGAAAACTACTGAATGTTAGCTTGTCAGTGGATTATTAGGCCTTTAAATTCAAAGGAGCATAAGGCCCATCGACGGAACAATCAGATGCATGGAGTTTTTTTTGAAAACAAGATACTGTAAGGCTGGTGAGAACCAAGTTTTATGTGAAGTTGAATTGTGAACTGGATCTCGCAATATTCAGTCACATTGTGAGACACACTGAGCTTAGCGTAGACCAGCGCCACAATTCAGTTTTGTATAAGAGTTTTTTGTCACTGGCCATGTTCGTCATTCAGACATGTAGAGTCCAGTTACCTATGCTCGGCCAGTCCAATGGCAGTCGAAGATATTGTTTGTGAGAGTACTGAACACGAGGTATGAGATTTATTTTATTTATTATTATAAAACACATGGCACAAGAGCAAATCTACACCACAGGGGCGTTGAAGACTGACTCTGTTTTCTAAAAAAAAAGAAACTGGCCGCCCTAAAGAATTAGGGTCTACACTGAGTCTACACTGCATAAACATAATGTTTATTGTTTTGGTTGATAGATTGGGATCGTTATCAGTCTATTCACACCAAATTTATTATCAAATACCATGGAATTGGTATATGGATTACAGTCAATAGGCCACAAACAAGTCAATCGAGCCACACTATTTTGAAAATGCTAAAATAGGCCTCAAAATAGGCCACATTTTTATTTTATTTTATTAATAAAGTTTTTAGTATCATTGTGTTAATATGTTCTATGTCATATTATGATGTTTTATAAAATATTTTTCATGAACAAGTTGCTTCATAGATTGGACATTTTGTACAAAGCAACATGTACTTTTTCCGGAATTTTGTCCAAGACTATCATGACTAAAAAGGTGGGAAAACAATTAACAAAATGTTGCAACAAAAGAAAAGACATCATTTATATGTCAATATGCTCTTTTGATCAATGACCTTAGTCTACAAAAGTCACTCTGTCTACACTAGCACAGAATCAAATATTGATGGTTGCAACATAAGCTGTGTATTTTGCATTGTCCAACATGGAAATTGGTTTAGAAATAAATTTATTTATTTATTAAATATGACACCTTTGATTGCATTAGTACCTCTGACTTTTACTGCAAGTGTTGTAAATTGTGATCTTATATAACAGGGTGACACCCAGACAAAAATGATTGAATCAACACCTTGGGTAGGTGTAGAGAAGAGATTATGACTGTAACATAAATTACTTTAATTTATGATGACAGTCCAATTTTTTAAGGAAAAATGACAATCAGATGATGTTTTAATTTGTTCTTGGGTTTCATGATGACAAGCACAATTTTAGATTTCAATTAAGCAATGATACTATTTTTTAAAAGCTTGTGTAAATATAAAAACAAAACTAACTCTTTACAGTGATTGCAATATACAATAGACTTACAAGTACTGCCTGAATTGACTTGTGGCATATTTGACATGGTACCTCCAGAAACAATTTATGTTTTTTTTTATATTTTGGCCAAATACATGACAGATTGTCCTAAATGTATGAAATTTTAGGTTTTATTAATTGTATAGACATAATTTTCTCAAAGTAACTACTGAGTATTACCTTTTTAATTTTAATACACAGTACTGTAGTATGAGATTTTAAATAAAAGAGAAATTTACCCTTTTACTCTACAGACATGCCTTTTTACCAGTGTGAGACCAGTGTAGATCCAGATTAGCTGGAACATCTAATCAGGATCTGCACTGTTCACTTTTTGTTCAGAAATAACCTAATGATTTAAACAAGTGAACATGGCAGATCCTGATCAGACATCATGGATGTGCTGGCTGATCTGAATCTACACAGTTTTTCCATGTCATAAAGGGGTTTACATGGAGGAAAGGGTTAATCTCCAATATATTATCATCAGTTGGGACCAAAAAGTTTGACCAGAAAGCAGAATACATGTGTACCAAGAATAGCATCAAATATCATTTTGGGAATTAAAAGTGTTCTATTATTACCATATTTTCTGTCATGTGCACATATTAACATGATTTCATAATCAAAATATGTATGTGAGGTACATGTATAATCAAATACACTATTTACAAGGTGTCTGTTTTATTTTTGCAAATTTTGTTAAATATTCATGGTGTCACTAAATTTGCTCAGCATCAAAAAGTTGTGTTTTAGAAAATAAAAAAAAAATCAGAGCTTTCATAATCATTTAAATTGTTGAAAAAAAGTAGATTGCTGTGAATAGGAAGAGAAACATTTCTTGCCATGTCAGTGGGTGTTTGGCCTCTTTAAATACATGAAAAAATCTGAATATACCGGTATTTGGATCTGCTTAAGCTGGACTTTAACACAAAAAACTGGAAATTGCACTCATAATAAAAACAATGATTTTTTCTTTTGTAT
Organism: Corbicula japonica; assembly: GCA_038501625.1. Lineage (NCBI taxonomy): Eukaryota > Metazoa > Mollusca > Bivalvia > Venerida > Cyrenidae > Corbicula > Corbicula japonica. The sequence goes on along the minus strand of JAZAYU010000938.1, from coordinate 42,166 downwards.
GTTTATGTTTTAGCAATGTAACAGTAGAGAAGTTTACATTTTTTAATATATGGTACTTTTTAAAGAGAAATTTACCTATTTTAAAGTAGTTGTGCCTAAATTTCTGCAATGAAAAATACAAAATCAAGAAAATACCAACTGAAATGAGCTTCAGAATTTTGAAATTCACATTTTCCAGTATATATTACATTTATAAAATACTTACCAGACAGAGATCCAAAAGTGGTTATGAATAATGGCATGTTGATGTGTTTATGGGTTTACATTTTTTTGCAAACAATCTCTTAAAGTTGTTATAATTATACATTTAAAAAATGGACCAACAACATTTTTAATGCATGATTTGATTGGCAAGCGCAATTCATTTATGTAATGAAAATAGATATAAAGAAGCATTTTGTTTCAAATCAGTTACATAGACCTGTAAAGGAGTGTTACATATGGCTAATCAGACTACATGATATTGTACATGTTTATGTTTAATTGATTGAGATTATTTCATCTATTTTGGCCCAATAGCTGAACTATTTTTCAACTTAAATAAGTAATTCTATCATGCACATTTAAGTAACTTGGCTCAAATATGTACCTTATTGTCACCAAATATGTACCATATTGTCACAATATTTTTCACACAGCATCTATAGCTTCAAATTACTGTTGTTACTAACTGAAAATTCCTATAGCATTGTCATTCCTGGAGATATTTTCAAATGACTTTGCACAAATATGCCCCAAAATCTAGGTGATGTATCACACTAAATATTGAAGTCTCAATATGGTGTTAATGTGATGTACATGTATATTAAAACAGTTCTTTTTATGTCTATATTATAACTTTATTCATTTACATGCATATATATTTTTTGAATAGCATGGAACAATTTTGTGCAATTGCAAGTTACAAATGCTAGTGTAATCAAGGTAACCTTTTAAAAAATGAAATTTATTTTTCAGACAATAATATATTAATTTTCATGCACATGTGACAATGTAATATTTTCATGTAGCAATGAAGAATTTATCAATATTCAATATTGCATTAAGTGAGGTAATGGAACACATTTGGGTTGTAAATTTAAGCAAGTAGCCTTTGCGTTTACACATTAAAAACCCTAATGTTTAGTAAAAGTCAGATTGCCAGTTGTCCAGCTGAATTAAGTTGATGTAGACCTAAATTCTTTCCAAAAATCACATAATTTTATCGTGCATGAGTAGGCTAACAAATGTTAGAAACAAATTATTTTTTAATATAAATCATTATCTGAGATTAATAAAGCTAGAGCTCGATAAGAGGCAGTGCCTTAGTTCATATTATGTTTGTATGCTTTTGCATGCAACATTGTTGAGCTGATGGGTGGGTTGGAGTTATTTCACCGAGACAATTTGTACTTGTTTTGTGATACGAGAACCTGTTGGGGCAAGTGTGAGGTTGGTGCACCCTAGAACCTGGTTTAAAACCCCAGTGGCAATTTGTTTTGCCACTGACCGTTCCAAGGCGGTATCCCCAAAGGTTCTCTTGTTTATTAATTGTTTGTGACGTCCTATTTGAATTGACATACATATATACTCAGCAAAAATAGAAAGTACCCACTTTTTATGCTTATATTCTCATTCACATATTTTCATTTAATTACGAACACTTCAAAAGGTGTTTTATTAATTAATCTCAGTCGTTTTTAAGTTTAATTGTTCGTGAACATAATCTTCCACACCTAAACCTGAGCAAATGCCCATCAGATAACTATGAATGATGGATTAAACACCCCTATATATTCAATTCAAAGGGAGGTAATAGGAAATGTTTGGGATTTCTAGCGTTTTTTTATAGAGGACGAGTTGTTTTATTAATGATTTTTTGTGATTTTATTGACATAAAGAACTGGAAAAATTGATTTAATTCCAACAAATGTGAATATTGTTTAGAATCACTTACTTCTTCCTAAAACCCCAATGATAGCAAAGGGAAAGATAACTTAGTCGTGACTGCAGATTTTTAAGAACATTTTATTTCTTTGTAATGATTACAGCAATGCAGATCTGTTCAAAGAAGATATTTTCTATTTTATTTTTCTAGTTTTACAAAATCACAGGTAGAAAAGTGGGTACTTTTTATTTTTGCTGAGTATATAATACATTTGCTCTCTCTCTCTTCCTCTCTTCTTTTTCGCTGCGTGGGGAGGCTGTGTTTTTTGAGTGTGGCGATTCCTGATATGCATATGTTGCTTTTTTTTAAACATGTCATCGTGTTCTTGCTGAATTTACCCCAGGAGCTCTGGTCTCGGTAAGATCATTGAGTACCTACCCTTTGGCTTTGCAATGCTTTTAGCTTCTTATGTTTTATATGTTTGTGTGCTTTTGCATGAAACATTGCTGAGCCGATGGGTGGGATGGAGTTATTTCAACAAGACAGCTTGTGCTTGTTTTGTGATACGGGAACCTGTTGGGTCTAGTGTGTGGTTGGTGCACCCTAGAACCTGGTTTAAACCACCAGTGGCAATTTGTTTTGCCAATGACCGTTCCAAGGCGATATCCCCAAATGATCTCTTCTTTTTTAATTGTTTGTGGCGTCCTATTTGAATTGACATACTTATAAAAAACATGCTCTCTCTCTCTCTTCCTCTCTTCTTTTTCGCTGCGTGGGGAGGCTGTGTTTTTTGAGTGTGGCGATTCCTGATATGCATGTATGATTACTTTTTTTTTTATAAATGTACATAACAATACATCGTGAATATTTGCAACAGGATTTAGAAGAAAGTTATAATAACTGGTATGTTCTCTCTTCTGACAACCTGTTTTGTGGTTACAGGGATTTCAATAGATGCAGAAAATTTCGATGCAAGCAAATTTGTAATTTTCACTTTTTACTGTGTGTATTTTTTTCAAAGCACTGTCATTTTGTCATATTTTCATTGAATGTTGAGTACATGAAAATAATATTTGAAAACACCTTTGGAACACCGAACTTGATGTTAAAAATGGCAGTAAGCACACAATAGTAATAGCTAATGTTGTAAGCTACTACTAAAAAAGCATTTCTAAATGCAAAACTGAGTTGATTTAAAACTGGTTTTTATCGGTGAATTCAAATTGGAAGTGGCAAATGATTCCAACCATTGATTGGTCATGATTTGCAACCAATATCCCTACACTATTTTGTCTGAAATCGTTCGCAAATGATAGTACAAGGGTGTAGTTTTCTCTTGAATAGTGATTATTTAAAATACTTTACTGCAAAATGGGATTACAAAATTTACAAGTGCATTTACAATTACAATGTAAACATGTTCATTCACCAATCTTAGATCTTGGTGATGTAGATTCACGCTGAATTGTATTAGAATTTAGCTTTATCTTTGAAAACAAACTATCATGGACATTTTACCAGCAGTATTTAATGTACTTCGTTTATGTAATGGTGATATTGTTGTTTTTGACACCTCGCAGAAAAAGCACTGCAGCATTATTTTTCACTTCTGAATCAGCATTTTCATTGCATTAATAGTTACTGTTGCAGCTTGCTGCTTAAAGTTACAGTGTATAGTACAAAATCAGAGTAAAGCATTCGTGCCCGACACCATAGAACTCGAACTAACATTCTGTCGTTTTTGCTTGTATTAAAAGAACATTATGGTTGTACAAGGATTTTAATTCTACTATTCAAATAAGGACTGTATAGATTTTAATTATATTTATTATTTGAATTTTTTAATTATGCTAGTTTATAGTATAGGACATAATTAAACATTAAATGTACATAGCAAAACACAAGCACACAAACACCCAAAGCCTGTATCAAAGTTTCCGATTATTATCCGATTTCAATCGATTTTTTCAAGGAATTCAATTCGATATCCAATTATTAGGTTTGTCCGATTCTGCAATACTAGTGAGTACAATATTGATTTTTCTTTGTCTAGACAAAATTGATTCGAACTAATTGTTTTGGTAAACAAACACATTTTTTGTTCAAATTTTTCTTCCAGATTTTGTTAAAAAATACGAACAGTTAACTGGGAAAGCCTATGAAAAGATGACAAGTATGAAAATATTGAAGGCTAGGTTTGATTGAGCCCGTTTATAGGCGTTAAAGCATTTTCTTAACGTTGAAGAATGTTGGTTTGTTAACCATATTGTTTCTTTACTAGCTTAACTTTGTTTATACCGCCAAGGTTTAGTGTAAAACGTTCATATATCATAAATATGTCTTACTTGACAAGTTATCGCAAAGCTGGATAGCCCAAGTGTTTTTTTCATCTCCACAATGGCTTACATTACCAGTTGAACATTGTCGATATCGTAGCTGAACACAGAGCTCACCGGTCGTGTTAGTTTGCCAATTTCCCCATTCTGTCCAGTGTGCTGACGATTATAATAATAAATCTGAACTTGATTTTCGAATGAAAATGTTTCTATAACTATATATTATTTATAATATATTGTAAGTAGAATCAAAACGAGATATATGCATACAACGAGTGGTCACAAGACGCATCTTTCCCACAATGCCCAAAAGCAGCGAGAAAAATATAGCATGGTCTTATAAAACGATAAGTAAAATAAAGAAGAAGACAACACACGAAATTGAAAACGCCGTTATGTTTCTGTCATAACGTTGGACATTTCTTTGAGAAACTCGAATAAAAATCGCATCGGGGAGAAATATAATGCTTGAAACGCTAGAAACAAAAGAAACGAGACAAACGCCAGAAATGCACATATGGGCTATTTAAAAACGGCTAGTTTAGGTTTTATAAAAATGTACATCAAACAGTTACTTCCATTTTTCTTACTAGCAGAGGTTTCTCTTCATGCGCTTTACAAATTTGTGAAGTTTCATCAATATAGCACAATCCGTTTAAAATATTTCAAAATAATGGACAAAAATTTCATGAGTGTGAGAAAAAAGTGTGACAGTTATCAAAATCACATTGGTTCAGACCATCACTTTACAAAAGGCTTGAAAAAAAATTTGTTTAAGTGCTGTTAAATTAAAAGTTGCATTTATTGGGCATCAACCTATTCCTGGATGCCGAGCACAACGTTGGGATAAACAAAGCAGCTACCGGTTATCCTAGGGAAACGTCAATTGGACAATTCTATGCAAAACACAAAGATGTAGATGTACCAAGCGTGCTTGATGAGCACTCTTCTATACTTAAGTGAGGCCCTGTACACTTGTCCAAATTTCTATGTTAATACCTTTAAATTTTGAATATCTCAAAATAAAATTACCCTAAAATATATTATGTTTAATATTATCAAATAATAACAATTATTTGCAACTCGTACGTAGTTTTACGTATAACGTCATTCGTGTCAGTAACGATATGCATGCGTGATTCCCGTGCGGCAATCGAGTTCGATTTTTTACAATCTTTTTTGTTTTCCACATGTTCAAGAACAAAAGCTAAAAGTCACAGCAAAACTTTGCATCTATGGAACTGACTGCGAAAGTGCCGTCAACATTCTCCTAACTGGCACAAATAAAAACATCATGATGTTAATCGTAAAAAAATCGACATGCCGCATTGTTAACTTTCTTATAATTATAGGCAAAACAAGATATCATTTTCTTGATTGACAACGTTGTTAACGTTGCTTACATTGCACGTTGATGTGACGATGTTGCGTCTTTCAATATTTACATCAATGAACTTCAACACTAATACAGTGGTATGAATTTTGTTTGATAAGTGCCCACTAATTAATTATCTAAAAATAAAATTAACTATATTAGAAATTTATTAAACTTCAAGCTGGAATGATTAGTGCGCACTCTATAATGCCAATTGGAAACCGACGGCTACAAGCTCCATTTAATAGCAGTAACCACGACGGTCTAGAGCTCTGAAATTTTGGTCATAAGCTCACATTAGAGACCTCTAAACACCGTGCAAATTTCAAAGAGATTGGATTATTTCAACGGCCCTTTTTATAGGGGAAACTGCCGAAAAAACCGGCATTTTTACTGTTAGTGCGCGCTCCATAATTTCCCATTAACAACCGACGGCTACAAGCTCCATTTAATAGCAGTAAGGAAAATCACATTTATAAAGCGTGCTTTTATAACCTTCTAGAAGTGTCCACGCACCAAGAGCAAAGACTGTGTGCATATCACATGCGTAACCTTAGACGACTCCTTGGATTCACCTAGCAAGATCGCGTCCCTAAAGCAGATGTTTTGGTCTGGACATGATTGTCAAGCATGTTCGCCACCATTTCTCAGAGAGCTCGGATACGTATGAAGGATGGTCGTATCCCAAAAATACTTTCTATGGCGATTTTGACACTAGAACAAAGGCAGTTGGTCGATCCGACCTGCGCTACAACGACTCCCGCAAGAGGGATCTGAAGGCATTCAACATTAACCCTGCAGATCTCGAAACAGCATCTTCTGACCGCTCCAGCAAGCTTGCAAAGGTAAACACCGGCAGACGGCAGGCCTAGGAGAAGAAAGAGAGACCAACGCAAGGAAAAAAAGAACTGCAAACAGCAGCGGACCCAGTCTATCCATGCTGCCTCAATGGTACCCAGCAATGACTTTACTCGCAGTAAGTGAGGCAGCAGATGCAACACCTGCATTGAATTGGTTAGCGACAACCTGCATTGCATCCCCACATCTAAGTAAACGCTCGCATGCAGATTCCACTGTTTCTAGAAAACGAAAGTTGCCAAACATTGCCAAAAATGCGTGCAAGAAGTATTTTTTGTTCACATTTTCTCTTTTTGCTACATATCGCCTGCACACGTTTGTTATTTCCCATATTTATTAAGCGCGTTTACAGCATCTTCTCGAATGTTCATAATTTTGTTTTCATCTGTTTGTGTGGCGTTAGTAATATATAAAAAAACAAAACAAAAATAACACCATACGAGTTCAAAGTGCAATAAAGAAGAAGCAGCGCTGTTTTATACAATTGCATTCAAAAATGCTTACTTTATTAGTCGAAGACTAAACACATTTTCATAAAACATTAGATGGTACAAACTATGGAGATTCAACAGTTAAAATATGTTTAGAACCACAACAAACGTTGTTAAACTCAAGCAAAATTATTAGTCGACGATATAAAACCTTACAACTTATTGTTTGTTTTCCCGTGAATTATAGAATTTTCTCAGTGAAATAAAAAACATTTCACACTTTACAAAGAGTGGGATATAATTTTATATTCATTGCTTGTTCACGTTGGTCCCAAATGCACAACATGTCGTAATATTCCGATTGAAATCTTTTAGAAAACAAGTTCAAGTTAAAGAAAATGACGTCATGAATGAACGTCGAAGATAGAAATATATTTCACTCGTGAACTTCAGAATTATGTAAACTCACTCGTGATTGCGCCATTCGTGAAAATAGGAACTCCGAAGCTCACTCGGTGAGATACATTGGCTTTGCAATGCTATTAAATTCTTAATATGTTTATATGTTTGTATGCTTTTGCATGCAACATTGTTGAGCTTATGGGTGGGTTGGAGTTATTTCACCTAGACAATTTGTACTTGTTTTGTGATACGAGAACCTGTTGGGGCAAGTGTGAGGTTGGTGCACCTTAGAACCTGGTTTAAACCCCCAGTGGCAATTTGTTTTGCCACTGACCGTTCCAAGGCGGTAACCCCTCCGGTTCTCACTTCCGTTATTTGTTTGTGGCGTTGATGTGACGATGTTGCGTCTTTCAATATTTACATAAATGAACATCAACACTAATACAGTGGTATGAATTTTGTTTGATAAGTGCCCACTAATCAATTATCTAAAAATAAAATTAACTATATTAGAAATTTATTAAACTTCAAGCTGGAATGATTAGTGCGCACTCTATAATTGGAACTCCGAAGCTCACTCGATTAGATGCATAAACATTTATATTCTACACTGTTCAAAAGAAATATCCTTTTTATAATGTACTAGTTTTTAAATAAAGGTATTTAATTCGTGAATTTTCATTATTAAAGTTTTTGCACCGTTTTGTTTAAATACACGCGGTCATCCTAATATCAGTTCACTGGAATCTAAAACATAGTTACCGGTATAAGCTGTAAAATATAACCACTACATGATGTTGCTTGTGGGATGTAATCTTCTCAAAAGAAAAACTTACAATATGATAGCGAGGTGATCTTTTTATCATTATGTAGTTAAACACTATTTGCAATGGAAAACATTCAAATAAGAACGTTTCCTTTAATTTCTGAGTTGTAAGCGCTATTAGACTTGAGTTCGTTTAATATATTTTGTTGATCAAAGACGCTATCATAACACATTACGTATGGGCATCTGTTTGTTCCGCTTTCTTGCGTTTGTGTATTGTAGAAATAATATAATATTTCATTTTTAGAGCAAGTTCATGAACAAATGAATCCGATAATGGTTTGGTTTCTGTATTCATCATCAAACATTATGCGCTTATCCTAAGATAATTTGAAGTGCTGCCACTTGCTCAATTGATTTGATTTAAACATATTTTATTGCCATTTCATATGTATAATGGTAACATACATATTTGCAATTGGTTTGGGCCACAAGTGCAGAACTCACGTTAATGACGGCCCTCACCATACAATTTGTTAAATAACATTTGAAAAGGCACAGAATTATCAAAATAATTGTTTAGCTGTGATAACACATGGGTGGAACTACGCATATCGATTGCGGTGGACAAACATTGTTGGAACCTTTCGTAGTAAGTGTAGACATTTTATATATGAGCACGCTGCTTAAAAACGTTTAGTGTCTTTAATAAAAAGATGGACACATTTAAATATTAATTGATTATCAGCAATTGTTAGTGATCTGTTTCCAAATAGTAAAAGATCAATATTAACATCGAAATTTTGAAGAACTCGTAGCAAAATAAATCTTTGGACATTATAATTTGAACATATAAGAAAAAAGTGATTTGCATCTTCAATACCATTGTTGCAGATTGTCAGTTAAATGATTATTATATAGGTCACTATTTAAGTTGCTGCAATTATTCCTAATTCTGGCATGTAATACACTTAGCATACGTTTCCCAGAAACAAAATATTCTGGAATACTACTAGGACTTAAGTACAAATTTTTTAGTTTTAATTTAAAAGTTGAAATAGTATGACAAGATTTAATGTCAACTGGTAAGGAATTCCACAATTCAGTTGCAGACGGTACAAACGATTTTGCAAATAGGCTGGTTCTCCTTGCAACAGAACTGAAGTTTTCAATGTTTCTCAAATTGTAGTTGCTTACATTTCTTACGAAGTCGGGAAATATATTAGAAAATTCTTCAGGGAGCAAGCCCTGGTTAAGTTTGAACATTATACAAAGTTTTTGCATTTTACGTCTATCATCAAGTGACATCCAACCAATTTCGTGTATAAGATTGTTAATTGAGACAGATCTTGTGAGTCCAGTTACGATTCTAGCGGCTTCGTACTGTATTCTTTCAAGTTTAGTTTTTTTCAAATTCTGAACATCCGTCCCAAACCGCAGAAGCATATTCTAAAATTGGTCTTAAATATGAAATATATATTTGATTTAATGTTTTTCTGTTCATTTTGAATTTAAGGGCTCGCATTAAACCTAAAACTTTTGAACATGAAGTAATAATATTGTTAATATGTTCATGCCATTTGCCATCGTCGCTTAAGGTAACACCTAGGTGTTTGTGGTGGTGAGTAAAATTTAATTCAACATTGTTAAATACGAGTTTGGGTGGAACTGCTGTTTTTGAATTTGCTATGAATAGCACTTCCGTTTTGTCTGGGTTGAATTTAACTAACCATTGTTTTGACCAAGCTAATATATAATGTAAATCATGGTTCAAAATTCCTTCTAGGTCTGCGACGTTAGACGTTGTTTGGTCAATTGATGTGTCGTCAGCAAATAAGCGAGCAATACTTAGTAAATTATCGACTATGTCGTTCACGTAAACTAAAAAGAAGAGAGGGCCTAGTATAGAACCTTGAGGAACCCCCGCGTTTATAGCTTTGATAGAAGATACACTTTGACCTACAATAACCTTTTGAGACCGATCGGAAAGATAGTTCTCTATCCATCTAAGTAATTGACCGTTTATACCATTTTGACGCAATTTAAACAACGATCCTTTGTGCCAAACTCTGTCAAATGCCTTAGATATGTCGCAAAAAATAATGGCGGATACTAATCTGTTGTCTAAAGAGTAACAAATTTGGTTATATAACTCAATGAGTTGGTATACAGTCGAGTGATTGGATCTAAAGCCACTTTGGTTTTTGTAGAGTAGGTTGTTGATGTTCAGAAAGTTGTATAAATGTTTGTACACGACGCGTTCCATAACTTTACCAACGCAACTTAAGAGGGAAATTGGACGGTAGTTAGAAGGAGTATTATTGTCACCTTTTTTAAAAAGTGGAATTACAAGAGCTTTTTTCCATATATAAGGAAATATACCAAGTTGGATTGATTTATTAAACAAAATACATAACGGTTTACTAATGGATTTACACGTTTCTTTTAACATTTTATTGCTAATACCATCCTCGCCATTCGCCTTTTTTGTTTGAAGATTTGATAAAATGTCACAAATTTCTAACTCAGATATGTTTAAAGTAAAAAGGGAGGCCAAAGTTTTAGGGGTAAATTCGGGTAGATTTACGGAAGAGTCGTCAATATTTGAAATTGATACAAAATAATCGTTTAAAGTATTTGCTTTTTCACTGTCTGTAAATGCGTATTGATCTTGACCATTCGGAAGATTTGTAATTAAAGGTGGAATTGTTTCGCTATTCTTGTTACTTTTTACGTAATATTTCAATAATTTCCAATATTTTTTTAAGATTTGTTTGCTTCGCGTCAGCCAGAGTCTCATCAATTGACGAGAAAAATGTTTCTTTCGCGTGTGATTTGAGGTTATTTACTTTGTTTCTTAGTTTTTTATATTGTGACCAGTCTGACTCGAGTTTTGTAATTTGTGCTTTTTTACGTTGTTTATCTTTTAATTTCATGAACTTACGAATTGTAGAATCAAACCATGGTTTATCGTTTGGCCTAATTAATACAGTTTTATTTGGAATACATTGTGATGCTAACTCTAAAAATCTGTCATGAAACTGTTCACAAGATTCGTTAATATTATCATTGTTCAAAAAATCCCAATTCGTGATGGTGACAAGTCTATTTAATAACGCAAAGTCAGCTTTGTTATAAAACCAAACACGGCGTTTATAGCATCTATCAAGACTGTACGAAAAAGGTATAAACACAAAAGTACCCCTGTGATCACTTATTTCAGGCGGCACCGGAGTGACCCCACTATATTGAATATCGATATTATTTGAAACGATAATAGGATCAATTAACGTAGAAGTAGTGTCCGTAACTCGTGTGGGTTCTTTAATAATATTTTATAAACCATTTAGTTCTAAAATATCTATTAATTTCCGGTTCCTGTTGTTAAGCTGGTCTTCATTTATGTCACCGACTAATATTTATTTCGGACAGTTATCTAGAGATTTTTCAATGCATACATCTAAATTATTCCAAAATTCGACTGGGGAGTTCGGCCGTCTATATAACGCACAAATAACTAACTGCTCACCTCTATTGTTAATTTTTATCCAGATTGATTCGGGTAATAAAATATCATAGTCGATAATGATGCTTGACGGAATTTTGTCCGATACATAGATAATTATACCCCCTGAGTGGCAAGTCACATCTTTACGATATATATCTTTAAAACCTTCAATATGTAAAGCGTTGTTATCTAATGACTGGTCTAAGTGAGTTTCGGTAAAGCATAAGAGATCAAAATCTGAAAAATGTTCTTGTAAAAAGTTTATCTTATGTCTAATGCTTCTTATATTAAGATGCAAAATTGAAAGGCTATGGTTATTTGATTGAGTCATATTTTGATAAAAGATATACAAATGTTACAAAATAATACAATAAGTGTAAGAGTGCGATATGTAATACACGATGGCCATCGACGGAAAACTTCGGCAATTAAATCACCCGTATGGGATAAACACAACACAAACATAATAGTAATAATAATAATAATAAATGAAGCTCCGACGATAGCCATTGTAAGCAGAATAGAAAAGTTCCAACAAGTCCACCACAATAAAGTCTAAATACAGTAATAAAGTAACAAAAAGTACTATAAAACAAGTGACATGTACAGTTGCATCCATGTTTATGAAAAAAAAAATTGCTAGCGGTGCCGATGTTACTGCATATATATATTGGAATCAAATTAAGGAATAACTTGCTCAATTGATGTCTTCAAGTGGGAAATCCCGTTTCAGATACTACGAAAATCAATCAAAACAAAGTCGTAAACTCTCACTAGAAGAAACAAATAGACTCTTATTATAAGAGTATTTGAACAATAGATCGGCATACAATATACCAGCAGCCAGTATAAAATAATAAGAAAAAAATAAATACATTTCAAAATATATAATGAAAATAAAAGAATCATATTTAAATTAAATAGAAAAGTATAATGTTTACATGTATCTAACGAATTTAAGGTAACTTCGATGGAAGTGAAAATGATCAAACAACACTTCATTTTCGTTTCAGCTATAATTTACAAGTGATCTCATCTACCAATTAAAATTTCTGCACACTTACAAAGTGTTTTTGAGGTAACCTTACAAAAGGAGTTCATGAATAGAGAATTGTGTATTCCGCCCAAACCATTTTTTGATTACAACCATCACTCAGTCCATACACAATATGCCAATCAAGGCCAGTGAGTCGTGTTAAACATATAGTTACATTGAAAATATAATTATGATAAAATCCTTTCATTGGTTTATGAACTCTTATGGGGATTGTGGTGGCACTTTCATGAAAATATGTAGAAATGGTGTATCTTATTAATATGTATATATTGTCTAGTCCAAGTCCATGCGGATAATTTAAAATACAAATTGAATAGTGAGTGTAGTTAGAACACTGGATAGGTGTACATGTGCAAAATACAAAAGGAACTTGTTTTTTTCTGTCTTAAAATAGATTGCGTTTATTTATTTAGATATTGTTCCTGTATACATATTGTTCGGTTATCTAAATTTTGATAACTTGGCAATTGTATACACCAGTTTACCTCCAACTAATACATTTATGATACTGCAACATTTTACGGCGCACATCAAAACAACACGTTTTATTCGGCCCCGCCAGTGACATTCAGACGTGTGCGAACACCTATGCCAAGAACGAGGGGATGAATGTTATACGGGATACCATATATAAGGCCGCCACAGATATCCTCGTGGAGCGCCATGAAGAATAAGAAATGGTGTGACGCTTCGATTGAAGAGTTGTAGCGTACTTTGGGCGCAAAGGATGTCGCGCTTCTCAACTCTTAGAGAAATCCTCACCAAAACATTCTTCAGAGAACCCCGCACCAGCGCCAAAAGAGTCGTACGTATATGTGTAAACTACTACTGGCTGAAGCTGAGGAGGGAAATTCAGACGTGTGGGAACACCTATGCCAGGTACGAGAGGGTGAAGAAAGCATTTGGACGAAGTGTAACCCTTGAAATCCACCTTATCAAGTGCCATTGTAAGTAGAGTGATATACGTATGTGTTGAGCACTTAGGGGAATGATACCCTAGTGAGAATTTCGTCACTGATACAGACATGAAGAACACAATCCCCATGCCCACTATGGAAGAACTCGACTCGCCACCGCCTTTGACATCTCCATGAGCTTTTGTTACAGTACTGGATGAGGAAACAATACCTCGAGATGCGGTATGCAAATCAAAAATAACGAAGACATCACCGACTTCAACAACGATCGTTGGATCTCTGTCCTCGGCATCGTGGAAAACGCCTTTGCTGGAGAGTGCACCACCAACAGCATGTATTATCGAGTATCCTAAGTCACATGGTGGGTTCCGGGCCCAGCGATCATCGATATTTTGTTCTAACAAAATGCAGATGAAGTGCTGCGAATAGCGACTTTCACTGTATCTAGCCTTCATCGACCTGACCAAGACGTCCGAGTTGGTCAGTCGGACTGGCCTCTTCGTCATGAAGTTAAGACGTCCTTCCAAGCTTCTTAAGATTATCGAGTCTTTCCAATACGTCTCGTACTGTTCAGTTCGACGAAGCGTCATCGGACTCCTTCTCAATCAAAAGCGGCGTGAAACCAGTGAATGTCCTGACAAAGACGTTGTTCTGCATTATCCTATCTGAGACTGAAAAAACATCTTTCTCAACACACGGAGCAATCGTAACCTATTCAACCTCGTCCAGAGCGGAACAATGAGCCCAAGGTCCTCAAGCGGAAGATGCATTTTGCCGACGCCTCAGTCCTCGCTTCTCACACGTACACCGCCCTCCTGCGACATCACTTTCTCACAGAGGTTAGCCTTACCATCCGCCTTCAGAACATCAACATAATGGCGTAAATGTTTGCACCACTCTCCAAGTTTCCATTGGCGATCATACACCAAATGTGGTGGACGAGTTGACACACCTCGGCTCCATAATGCACCAACCTATTTCTGGATCACAACGTTGGGATCAACAAAGCAGCAACCAGTTATAATAGCGAAACGTCAATGAGACAATTCTATGCAAAACACAAAGATGAAGATGTTCCAAGCGCGCGTGATGAACACCCTTTTATACGCAAGTTAGGCCGTGTACGCTTGTCTTAAGTTCTATGTGATCACCTTAAAATCTTGATTATCTCAAAACTAAATTATCATTAATTAAATGTTTATATAATGTTGAATATTACCAATAATAACAATTGTTTTGCAACCCGTACGTATGTTTTACGTATTACGTCATTCATGTCAGTAAGGACAAAATCTTAAAGTCACAGCAACACTTTACATCTATGGACTGAGTGCGAAAGTGCCAACAATATTCTCTTAACTAGCACAAATAAAACCATCATGATGTTATTCGTAAAAAAAACCCAACGAAATGCCGCATTGTTAACTATCTGATAATTATAAGTAAAAAACAAAGATATTATGTTCTTGATTGATAACGTTTTTTACGTTGCTTACAGTGCACGTTGATTTGACGTTGTCACGTCATTAGATATTTACGTATGTGAACTTCAACACAAATACTGTGGTATGACTATTCAATAATCTAAAAAAAATGTACTTTTATATAAGAAATTAATTAAACTTCACACTCGAATGATTCAATCAATTGTAAGGAAAATGACATTTATAAAGCGTGCACTTAGAACCTTTGAGAGGTGTCCACGCACCAAGAGCGAAAAGCAAAGAGCGAAGACTAAACGCCTTTCACATGCGTAACCTGAGACGACTCCGTGAATTCACCTAACAAGATCGCTTCCCTAAAGGTCCGGACATGATTGTTAAGCATGTTCGCTGCCATCTCTCAGAGATTGCGATTTTGACACTGGAACACAGGCAACTGGTCGATCCGACCCGCGCTACAAAGATACCCGCAAGGGGGAACTGCAGGCATGCAACATTAACCCTGCAGATCTCGAAACAACATTTTTAGACCGCTCTAACTAGCGTGCAAAGGTCTAAACCGGCCACAGGCAGGCCTGGAGGAAGAAAGAGAACCAATCGCAAGGAAAAGAAGAACAGCAAACAGCAGAGGACCCAGCCTTTCCATGCTGCCGCAATGGTACAAATATCATTGTATATCTTTTGTTTATTTTGTCGCCAATTTCCATTGCTCTGCCCGCCTACAAGCATACTAAAATGATGAAACTGACAAAAACATCATTGAAAATCAACAAGTACAAGTAAAATTGATTTGTACATTATATAGCTGATTTGTATGCAGAACAATAGTTTTTGATTCCTATATTTTTATTTGCTTAGGTAATAATAAGAAATCTATATATGTCAGATTTTCCTTGAAATTTAAAATTCACATTTGTAGGTTGATTTCTTTGTAATTTCTGGTCCATCAAAAAATTATGTTATACATCAACATGGTCAAAATGTATATTTTCTTAATTGGCATGACTGACCGTTTCAGAAAATGTTAAGTTTTGTACAGATTTTGTCATTTGTAAAATTGGGTGGGTGGGTGGTTGTGGCTGATGTCATGGTTTTGTATTACATGATGCACATAATCAGAGTAACAATATTCTGTATTTTAACTAGGACCACATCTTATTACATCAAGAACTGTATCAATACAATCCACATTGATGCAGATTGTGTCATAACATATTCCTGGGACATTATTATCCACCAGTAATCAATATTATGGTACTTAATCTGTCAGATTGAGTTTTTCTTCAAATTGAAAAAAAAAAGTCATTTATGAGCATGCCACGCCCCCTTTCTTTAAACTTGAATAACTTTTTTATTTTTTAACCAATTTTAATTTTGTTTTCAGTTTTATACTTCAGAATAGCCATAACGAAAGGAATTGTTAAAACCTCCAGTAGTTATTTATTAGACAAAAAAATCCTGTTTCATTGCTATTTACATGTTCTCTTTTTGCTACATATCGCATGCAGACTTTTGTTATTACCCATTTTAATGTAGCGCGTTTTCATCATTTTCTCGAATGTTCATAGTTTTCTTTTCATCTGTTCGTGTGGCGTTCGTAATATATTAAAATAACAAAGAGCGATATTTAATCAATCAGACACCATACGATTTCAAAATGCAATAAGGAAGAAGCAGCGCTGTATTATACAATTCTTTTTGCAATTTCAATACAACGTTTAATTTTTTTCTTATGGAGCCTAGCGTTTTAAGTAAACAAAAATGCTTACTTTATTACTCAAAGACTAAACACATTTTCATAAAACATTAGATGGTACAAACTATGGAGATTCAACGGTTAAAATATCTTTAGAACCACAACAAACGTTGTTAAACGCCAGCAAAATTTTAAGTCGACGATATAAAACCTTACAACTTATTGTTTGCTTTCCCGAGAATTATAGAATTTTCTCAGTGAAATAAAAAGTATTTCCCACTTTACAAAGAGTGGAATATAATGTTTATATTTATTGATTATTCGTGTTGGTATCCAAATGTACAACGCGGCGTAATATTCCGATTTCGAAATTTTAGAAAACGAGTTTAAGTTAGAGAAAATGACGTCATGAATAAACACTGAAGTTTTTTTCGCAGTGGTATGAAATTGATTGACAAACACACGTAGCATTGACACTTAAAACATTCAATTAAAAGAAGAAAAAAAAAACAATTGCAAGGTATCCGATCCATATACTTAGTGTCCTTGCCACATATGTTGTTGTTACCAGTAAAACATTCTCGGAATCGTTGCATTAAACTTCTACCAATGTAAGATAGAAATATATTTCACTCGTGAACTTTGGTATTATGTAGACTCACTCGTGATTCTGCAATTCGTAAAAATAGGAACTTCGAAGCTCACTCAGTGAAATACTTGAACATTCCTATTTTACAATGGTCAAAAGAAATATCCTCTATATAACTTACTAGTTTTTAAATAGAGATGTATATTTCGTGAAGTGTCATTTATTTCAAGTAGGTCTAGCAAATCATCACTTACCAGGACAGATACTATCATTGCAAGGTATCCGATCCATATACTTAGTGTCATTGCCACATGTGTTGTTGTTACCAGTTGAACATTCTCTGAATCGTTGCATTAAACAAACTACGTTATTCTCTAAGCATTGCCAACTTTTCCACGCTGTCCAGTGAGCTTATAATAAATGTTAAACTTAAATTATCACATGGAAAGAAACACTGTATGATTAAGCTCTCCGAATGTTTGAAATATCTTCACCAACCCAATCATAAATGCATAACATATTTGAATTGACTTTCTTCAGCCTGCAGTTGTTTACGCGAATCAAGACAAAGCATCAAACTTTGAATTGCGTAATACATATATAGGTTTATGGTGGGATATATAAGTGTATAAAACAACAATTTTTCGCTATGTAAAATCGCAAAGATTATTTCGACAGGTATATTTAGTTCTAATTTTTCAACAATGTGTGTGTCTTTCCTACTTTACACGGATAAACTAATGTTTTAAAAACATTAATTTGTGTAGTATATTACATAAATAGCTGATACCTTATTTAACACTTAAGTGAACTATAACCATTGGAAAGCAGAGTAAACCTAACTTACTTATTACTAAGCATCGTGACGAAGTCGACATCAAAATACTCATAAAATTAACAAAAGCTCGATTTAAACCCAGATTACAAATAGTTTAGCGGGTGCATATTAAACAAATACTCATCGGGCCAATATCAATCCCCGGGTTTGTGTATTTTCCTATAATGAAAACGTGCCTTTTAAGACAGTTGCAAGACGGTTGAAGAGGTTTGAGAGTCTATAAAGGTTTATTGGAAAGTCTTTTAAAGAACCTAGTAGCTCGATTTGTTTTTGTTATCCCTGTCATCGTGTTCTTGCTAAATTGACTCAAAGGGCTCTGGTCAGGTTAAGATTATGGAGTACTCTCACCTTTGGCTTTGCAATGCTATTAGCGTCTTATTTATGTTTGTGTGTTTTTACATGCATCATTGTTAAGGTGATGAGCGGGTTGGAGTTATTTCACGACGACAACTTGCACTTGTTTGTTTATATGAGAACCAGTTGGGGCAAGTACGAGGTTGGTTCACTCTAGAACCTGATTTAAAGTCCCAGTCTCAATTTGTTTCGCCACTGACCGTTCCAGGGCGGAATCTCGAATTGTCCTCTTGTTTTTATTGTTGTTGGCGTGTAATTTGAATTTACATACTTATAACAACATGCTCTCTTTTCCTCTCTCCTTTTACGCTTCTTGGCGAGGCTGTGTTTTTGAGTGTGGCGATTTCAGTTATGAATATTTCACTTTTTTATTTAGTAGGTCTTGCAAATCTAATCACTTACCAGGACAGATACTATCATCGCAAGGTATCCGATCCATATACTTAGTGTCATTGCCACATGTGTTGTTATTACCATTTGAACATTCTCTGAATCGTTGCATTAAACAAACTACGTCATTCTCCAAGCATTGCCAACTTCCCCACGCTGTCCAGTGAGCTACAATATAAAAAAGACATTTTGATAAAAGCGACTATCGAATCTAGAGAAATACTGCATATTAATGTGATCAGAATTATCGAAATATGGTTACCAACCGAGCAATTCATAATATTACATGCGTATTTTGTACTTTGAGTTATCAATTGTTTAACAAAGTTAACTTCTTTTTAATACGTTTACAAAACACCATTTACAAATTTACAAGCAATAAATAAAATAACGCAAAAGTCCACCAGCCTATTTTTCTTGGTTCATTTTCTACTAAGATCTTTAAATTGCGTGTTCAGATAAAACTAATGCATTTACTGAGTAGTCAAAAATGCGGTTTTAGTTAAGTGACAGTCCACAATATTCACAACATTTAATTTATTTCAAAAGAAAGTAATTACCAATGCACCGTCAAATATTAAAACCAAAAGCTTCAATGATGCGATGTTGTCATTATGTACATCCAAATTATTTGGTTCGACATTATTTTGAGCGAAAAGAATTCCAATATCATTCAGTTTGTCGAGTGATTTTTTCCATAAGAAAACCTCGATGAATAGCGAAGCGACTTAGCGTAAAGAAGTAAGAGATTTCTCTCCGCAGTCAAACTGTAAGGTATTTTTGTCATGCTCACACTTTCTTTAATGGTTATTAGTTTGTGCTCTGGGTGGGTGGCGGTTATTTTATTTTGTATTCTTTGACTGCACCTGCGTACACCTGCGTACACGTACGCAATATAAATCAGCATTATTAACATCTCTCAAGGTGAGGCATCCATTTTCATACCGTAAAATAAGTAAGCGAGTGAAATTTATTGACATATTTTGGAATGTTTTTTCCGTGGCGTTATAAATTCTAACAATTTATGCAATAATGTGTTTTATCATTTTTTTACATAACAGTGGCGGATCCAAGGGGGGGGGGGGGGGGGTTCGCCCCCCCCCCCCTAATGTCCTTGATTTGTTTGTCCCTGGTGGTTAGAGGTTCGAAGCTTGTGGATACTAATCAAAATTAATGGTTTCCAAGAAGAAATGGACAACATTTTTCGTACATATTGTTTCATTTGACGACAAAACTGCGACCTCTGTGATTGTCTTGAGTGTCAAAACTTGGAATTCACGAATATTACTTGCTCTCAATTCTAACCTGTGTATTGCCAATAAACAACTTCGCATCCCTGCATACTTGCCACTGTATGTGACCAATCTGCTTAAATTTTAATCAAAACAATTAATGAATGAAAAACTTAATATTACATGTTTCTTGCTTCCCCCTAAGGGCATCTGATAAATCAAAGGACCTTTTGCAACTTATTTTAATTCGCAGTTAGAGTCTGTGGAATAAAATGTAACATTTATTCTTATGCTTAAATTTGCAATACAATAAAGAAATGAAGTTTGAATAAAAAATTATACATGTATTTTTGATAGCAAATCCGGCAGCAAGTCATTAAAGACAAAAAGGAATGACCACAAGCACAACTGCTTTAAGTTCGCATAGAGTAATTTACTGCATGAGGTAGAGCCGTGCACAAATCTTAGAAAATATGCCGAGCGAGCCAATTTCGTTCCAGGATTTTAGGACCAAAATCTTTAGTAATACTCATTCGTTTCTGCTTTTATTGGCCAGTGCTTCAGTAGGGAATGAATTTCACGCTGTTCATGAAAATAAAGCATTTAAAAGTAAAAAAAATCCCCGGCCTTTTTTCCTACGAAGATTATGTTGGCACCGCACCGTTTCTCCAAATTATTTCTAACGAAAACAATATTACTTGATTGTGAGACTTCTTATACACTACTTCAACATGGCTGTATATTTTAAGTTCACGAAAGCAAGATATTATATTATTCTGACAAATTCTGACATGACTGAGACGGAAGCCAGCGGATTATTAGCCAAGTTCTGAAACCTAGAGAGGAAGGTGCTTAACATTCTATGTTAGTTAAGCCGTTTAATATACATAAAAAAGACTCAAGTAACCCTCTCATTTTCCTCGTCAACGTATAATTTCGGACAGTAAAAGAAATCGGATGTTTTTTTCTCCATCTATAGACAGTATTTACTTTACTTATACAGTAAAGCCATCACTTTCAAAAGTTTACCATGAACTTGTCACATTGACGTTCATAAATTTGTTTCATTTAAAATGATTCACAAGATATTGTTATTTTTTGCCCAGTAGGAAACAAAAAGTATTTCAAAGAAACCCTTCAATTTCGAGCAGTTTTTTCTCTAATTAGTAACTTCTTTAGTTGAAATATTGTAAGTCGCATATCTAGACTCAGATAATGAGGCAGAGTATTTGGATCTGAGTGCTTATAACTGCATCACTACTGCTCACAAGGAAATAATGAAAATCAAGTATGAAGAAGTAGTTCAAAACCTGCTATAAAATTCCCACAAAATACCACAGAATGCAGGACTTGGCATATAAATTTTCAAAATTTTCCGGGGAAGCAGGCCCGGGGACCCCTCTTGATTAGTTAGGACTCTAACATTCATTGGGGCCTTTTACAAACATTATTTATTGAGAACTATGGAAGTGTCCGAAGGACCGATGTTTTAGCTCACTTGCAAATTGACGTTGTTAAAAATACGACCCGCTAAGTTGAACCCCCCCTTGCTGGATTCCTGGATCCGCCACTGCAAATCTATGGGAAGTCACTTTAAGCCATAGGTTTCACATTACCGTTAGAAATAGTAATATTAGATCCGGGATTCGCAGCTGCTGTTGACAATGGTGTTGGCGATTTCAAAACAGAAGTGCTTAATGTTGTTGACGCAGTTGTATAGGCTACCTTTTGTGTTGTAGTGTTCAATTCGCTGCCTATAACAAACGGCTCATCAGTTAACGCTGAGTATTCCGATTCGGTTATTGTTTTAATTAAATTAATAAAACGTTCGGGGAGATAACATCGACTTACAAGGTGAGTACAAGTGATGTAATGATAATCGATTAGTATCGATTAATCGTCTATACAAGCTACTCTATTCGATAATCGATATCATTCTCTCATAATCGATTTATATTGCCGTTTACCAATGTCTGTAAAGTACCGCATAGTAATGCATATCATAGTCATATATCTGTACGAATCATTATTCAAATACTTTTTACCTGGTAGGCATTTATTGTCATGTACAACCTGTTGGTTTAAATAATATAGATCTATTTCTTGGATAAATTTACATAAACAATACATCGTGAATATTTGCAACAGGATTGAGAAGAAAGTTATAATTACTCGTATGATCACTTTCCTGACAACCTGTTTTGGGGTTACAGGGATTTCATTAGATGCAGAACATTTCGATGCAAGCAAATTTGTAATTGTTCACTTTTAACTGTGTGTATTTTTTGCAAAGCACTGTTTTTAATCATATTTTTGATTGAACGTTTAGAACATGAAAATAATAAGTGAAAACAACTTTGAAACACCGAACTTAATGTTACAAGTGGCAGTAAGCACACAACAGGAATGGCTAATTTTGTAAGCTACTACTGCGAAACGCAATACTGAGCTAATGTATAAACTGGTTCTTATCAGTGAAATCACATTGGAAGTGGCAAGTGATTCCAACCAATGATTGGTCATGATTTGCAACCAATATCCCTACACTATTTTGTCTGAAATCATACGCAAATAATAGTACAAGGGTGTAATTTTCTTCTGACAAGTGATTATTTAAAATACTTTACTGCCAAATAGGATAACATCTGTTTGTGATGATATCATAATTTACAAGTGCATTTAAAGTTACAATTTAAACATATTCAGCTTCAACTTTGTAAAGAAATTATCATGAACATTTTACCAGCAGTATTTAAAGTACTTCGTTTGTGTAATGGTCATATTGTTATTTTTGACATCTCGCAGAAACAGCACTGCATTACTTTTCACTTCATCATGTTCATTGCATTTGTAGTTTCAGCTTGCTGCTTAATGTTACAGTGTATAGTAAAAAAATCAAATTCAAACATTCGTGTCCGACATCATAGAACTCGGACTAAAATTCTGTAGTTTTTGAGGAATGTAAGTTCTGTTATTTAAATAAGGACTGTATAGTTTTTAAGTAAATTTATTCTTTAAATTGTTTACTTTAGCTAGTTTATAGTATACGACATTATTAAACGTTAAAGGTACAAAGCAAAACACAAACACCCAAACACCCAAAGACTGTATTAAAGTTTCCGATTATTATCCGATTTAAATCGATTTAGTCTAGGAATTTGATTCGATAATCGATTATGATATTTGTCCGATTCTGCAATACTAGTGAGTACAAAAATTTGTTTATATTTCTGGACAAAATTGATTTGAACTAATTGTTTTGGTAAACATACACATTTTTCTTCAATATTTTAGTCAATATTTTTTTCAGATCTACGAGAAGAAAACTGGGAAAGCCTACGAAAAGATGACAAGTATGGAAAAAATGAAGGCTCGGTTTAATTGAGCCTTTTTATAGGCATAAAAGCCTTTTCTTTGAAGAATGTTAGTTTGTTAACCATATTGTGTCTTTATTAGCTTAGCTTTGTATATACCGCAAAAGTAAGAGTGTTAAACGTTGATATAAATATGTCTTACTTGACAAGTTATCGCACGGCTTGTTTTCCGAATGCATTCCTTTCTCCGAACAATGACTTACATTACCAGTTGAACATTGTCGGTATCGTTGCTGAACACAGTTGACACCGTTCGTGTTAGTTTGCCAATTTCCCCATTCTGTCCAGTGTGCTGACGATTATAATAATATATCTACACTTGATTTTCGATTGAAAATGTTTCAATAACTATGTATTTTTATATTATCACAAACCTTCTGGCGTGGGAGTGTAATAACACCCGTTATATATTTTCGATATATAACAAGTTATATATCGTAGCCGAATCACTATTCATCCGCCTTATCGGCGATCAAGACAAATTTATAAAACATGAGTTACTTTTCCCATCTGACCACTTCAGGCAAGCAATCTACTTCTATAAGAAACTTAAGCATCCCTTATATTGATAATATCTACAGAAATATAACTTTCTGACATCTTGTTTACTCGGTAAATTTTAGATAGAAATACGCTGAAAGTCTATGATGAAATTCAACAACAGCAACAAAGCCATTTTCCTTTCGTTTTAATCGAAAATAAAAAATGACTCAGAGGCTGACATCGTTTTCAGAACATCGTCGGTGTGATCTTACAACATCCTCGAAACAAAATAAAAACACTAGAAACACATTTTCAGTCCAAATTATGAGTTTATATCCAGCAATGTTTTCATATGCCGCTATGAAAGTTTACACATATGACGTCATACAGTAGATCGATTTATTTAATTAAACACAACTTCAGAAGTCTATAAATGGTAGATTATTTTATCTAGACTCTTGTGCAGTTAAATTTATTTATTTATTTTTACTTAATTTGGCAAATGGGAAAACGGTAGGATAAATTATTTGGGGACTAGCTTATGTATCACCCGATACGTCCGAATTATACACGTTTTAAATTCGCTCTACTAGGCGACAGAAAGGGACATTTCATGGAGTTAGCTTGTTTTTTTCAGGGTATGTGATAAATAGAATACATCATTCGTGTTCATTTGATACTGAAATTATTAAACTCGATATCTAAATCGATATAAACCGCGGCAAAAGCCTCGTTTTATATCGATTTAGACGACTCGTTTAATAATTTCAGTTTACAATGATCAATTATGTTGTATCCTCTATATATATTATAAGTAGAAACAAACCGAGAATATGCATACAATGAGTGGTCACAAGATAATATTTCAATTTTTATTTGAGAGCAAGTTCTTGAACAAATGAATCCGATAATGGTTTGGTTTCTGTATTACATTATGCATGCGCTTATCATAAAATAATGTTAAGTGTTGCCACTTGCCCAATCGATGTCTTCTACTGAGAAAGCCCATTTAAAATACTAAGAAAATCAATCAAAACAAATTCGCAAACTCTCACTAGAAGAAACAAAATGACTCTTAATATAAGATTATTTGAACTACAAATCGACATACGGTTATACTAGCAGCCAATAGAAAATAATAAGAAATAATAAATAAATTTCAAAATATATAATGAAAATAAAAGAATCAAATTTAAATTATATATCAGAAAAGTAAAACATATACATGTATCTAACGAAGTTAAGGTAACCTCGATGGAAGTGAAAATGATAAAACTACAATTTCATTTCAGCTATAAATTACAAGTGATCTCAGATCTACCACTTGAGATCAATTCTCTGGAAGCACCAAAATAGCATTGCAACTCATAGTCTCAGATTTTTGTTATTTTGCATGTACAGGTACATAACAATTAGTTATGCATAAAATCATAAACGTTTTGTGTCTATCCCTATTTGTGGCCATGGAAACGGCAACATCGTTTTCAAAAAATGTAAATTTGAGCAATTATTAGGGTTGCTGCACTATTATTTACAAGTCAAACAAATAGACAGGTGAAAAAAAATTATTTCAGAATGAAAAAGTCATAAATAAAGTTGAAAATGATCTTTACATTTTACAATTGATTTTACATATAAGCATTCCCATTACTGCCCATGAACAGGCTCAATCAAACCGAGTCTGCAGTATTTTCATTTTTGTCGTGTTCGGTTGCTTTCAAAGTTCCCTTTTCATCTATTTTCATATATATTCAAAAAAAAAACAAAAACGTTCAATTCCGTATGTTGTAAATTAATACATAAATTGGGTGCCTTTTTTATCACAAAGAAATCGATTTTTATGCAAGACATAATGCTTTAAATTTTGCAGCATTTTTATAACATCTGGTCATATTTTATGGATAGGTGACATTCTATATTGTATAATCCTTTTGGTGTTTTTTTTTACCCACATAGTTACTTTTAGAATTTTCACAGTGAAGAATATTCAAAATGGCGGCAAATAGAAATATTGGAATTTCAGATGTGTTCAAAAGTATTTATATATAAAGAGAGAGGACTGTTTGATCAAAATGAAAAAAATAATAATCAACTGAATGGCTACGATTTCATGCATCCATAAGTGTTGACAGTTCGTTGTTTGAACACAAATAATGACTGAAGACCAGTATGGATGTGATGTTGAAAAGCTCCATAGAAACACCTTGTCTCTTGACGTTCTTTGGACATACCACCAGGTTTTTGCGGTTCTGCATCGGGAATAGCTTTGAGAGGTAAGTATGATTAATAAAATATGGGTTACACATGCCAGAATGTGTTTCAATATGTAAAGTCAGACCAGAAAATCTTACACTGGACTTTTTTGTTTATACCTGGTGCTATCCAGACAACGAACAGTAAGATAATGGACAGCTTAAACCATTTCTCCAAACAATGACAGTGACTAGATTCATGCAATGACATACCATCTTGCAAGTTCAGAAATTCCATAGAGGTTTAGTTTGAAAGGGTTACCAACGATACTCAATCTGGTCTATGTTGGCAGCCCCCTTTTGTGTTGCCTTTTGGCCACATTTCTTAATGCGAAATAGAGATATTTCCAATTGGAAATACTCCTTGTTAGTTTCGGATAATTTGGCCGGAAACAATTCCAAATTACCTCTTCCTTTTATAATTTATCTCTTATTTTGCTAAGATGACAAGTCTTTTCACATCTTTTTATTTCATTTGTAGTTGTGAACACTAAATTGGCAATAATGAAAGTATAAATTATTTTGGTGCAGACATTGCCAACACACAAATATAGTCATAGTCTTTGATCAGTGTGAAGTGGATATAAAGCAGGCTATCTGTATCAAAAATGTTATTGAACCAGAAAATGTTAAAGTTTTAGACAACTACCTTTTCTTATGAAAATGAAGAAGAAACTAAAGTAACTAAAGCAAGAAATCATATGATTGAAATACGGATAATGCTCAGCGGTTAGGCATAAAAGGAAAGTAATTACAACAGTAATATAAACAGGTGTTTGGGACTTAAATTATTTCATTAGATTGATAATGGTTGAAAAAAACAAACTCAACATTCATGCATACTTAAATGTCTGCCATAGGCAAGGAATGAAAGTGGAGCAGATAGGCATAAGGTAAATATTTGAAAATGTAATCAGGAAAACAAGAGTAACAATGACGCATGATTTATGCAGATTCTTGCAAATTTTAATTTGTTTACTTTTGATGGCTACAGATTCTAACCTTTTGAGCGTTTTTATTGAAGAGATAGGGTCAATTTTTAATTTCCTAAATTCACACCAACAAACAATTCGGGGGTGGGTGAGTAGTGTTTGTTTGATAATATATTACCAATATAAGTAAAAGACAACGCAAGCTGATCTGGACCTAAAGTTTTCAACCATGCCATATATATATATAACATAACGGGATTTCAATAGCTTTTGAAAATCAGTGATCATCTGACCCCTGTTCAGAATTTTCAAGGGGTCATATTTAGATTGTCTGGAGTCATGTCATATATTAAGTAAACATAACCACTTATAAAACTGCTTTATTTTCTTTTTTTAATTTACTTACTGGTTTAATTAATATTTAATTCATATTTAAAATGCTTTATAAAAAAAAATATTTGTCTTTATTCTTGCAAAACGTGACCATTTTTCCTAAATTACCCTGCATCAATATGACCCCAAGCCCAGAAATATATGGGTCAAAAGTGGAAAAATTCAAATTTGCTTGCTTCAAAATGCAAGAATCGGCATCTATTGAAATCACTGTATTTATGTGGAGGAAAGAGTTTATGCCAGATAATTTGGGTTTGGGAGAGAAAGTGTAGTTTGGCCGTCTCCCACCATCCCTCCCAAATTGTTTGCAAATTGTTTTAGTCCCCTTTCTGGTTTACTGGAGAATTTAATACATCATTATTTCCTAATCAGTAATCATGTCTGCAAAGACTAAACCCTCCTATATTTTAACTCAAGAAGTTCTCATGATATATCAACCTGGCTAACCTGGTACGCTTCGCGAACGGCACTACGCCGCGATCACGGCATATGCAACGTTTTTAACCGGCATAAACGGTGTCAATGTAGGAAAATCGCAAACTTTTTGGTTAGATATTTAAAACATACTTAAACCAATATGCCTGTATGGCTGTCAAATCATGCCTGTTTATGATTCTAGTCTTCTCTGTGTCCAGAATACAGTAGTTTGCTCAATCATTCGTGAAAATGGACGTCTCTGTACTGCAAAAGTTGTTAATCTCCTGTTCAAACGTATTTTTTCTTGATCTAAACTAAAGTCTAGTAAAGAATTACGAATGCATAAACAATGTTTGCACTGGAGGATACTGCAGTATAAAGTTTGAGTGTGTTTTATCTAAATTTTACTTGCTTCTTGCAAAAATTGAGAGGCCACGCACCGTACACCGGCACTTAATTTTTGCTACGCTGCGTATCACGGCATTTTATACGATTCTGGTATTAAAAATATTTTAGTTATCGAAATATCAAACTGCTTCTTCACATCAATATAATTGTAGTTTGTTGTGTTGGTGTACATTGCAAAACAAAGTACTTAAAAATTCTTCAATCAACCAGCAGAAGCGGATTCAAAGGGTGTTATTTTGAGTTGCTCAAACCTCTTTTGCGCATCAATATTTAGTTTCATGGGGATTATAAATTTGAAAGTTGGAATTATCACATAACTACCCTAAGACTGACCCAAACGAACTTCTTGTGTGGAAATCTTTGATCCGACCCTGAACAAAGTTAGCCACGCAATTTAGGAGTCCGAAAACCCCAATCAACAATTTTTGAAAGATTTGTGATTATGTTTACTTAATAACAATATTTAAATTTTCATGGGGATTATGGCCAGAAAGTTGCAATTATCACATAACTACCATAAGAATGACCCAATCGAATCCATTTCTTTCATCCAACCCTGAACAATACTATCAGAGTATTGCACGCAAAACAGGGGTGAAACCCCAATCAATAATTTGAGACAGATAGTTAATGTTTATTCCAAATAACTTACTTGACCTTTGACTTGTAATGAAAGATGAAATAATGTAAATAATGCTGTAATCACTTTACATCAAATATGTATACCAAGTGTCATCATTGTATCTTGTTTACTTTACTTTATGAGTTATTGAAATATTAAGTTTTCTCTATTTTAATAACAGACACCTACCGCAGACCATTGGTGAAAATAAAAGGCTGTGCCTAATTTTTATTTTGTCATATAAATGAATGATCTTGATACTTCTAAAGTTATAAAAGTATTTTTTCTTATTTATGTATATATGCCTGACCTTAGACCTTTGATGAAAAAGGATTCTGCATATCATACAATTGGTACACAGATTAAAGTGATGACAGCATAATGTACAACATTTCATTTCTCACCACACATCAAAGATCAAGTCAGTTACTTGCAATAAACATAATTAGCACAGGTACATTACGAACAAATACGTCAAACGTAGGCAAAATTGCAACAGAAATGAAATTTTCAATACCCGTCACATTTAGTATAAACAACAATATATCCAAAATTGGACATATTCGTACAACGGATAATTCCTTAATTAGTATTTTAAAAATAAGATAAACGCAAAAAAAACAACATAAATCAATGTATTTTTGTAAAACTCTGCATTCTTTTCAATACGATCTTTCAAAATCTAGTCTTTATAAAACCGACTTCTATAAATAATTTTGTCAATAAACATGATGTATGTTAAACATTCATATATTCGATCATTTTACATGTTATAGACAAAGTTTGAAACAATGCTTAATGTTGATTTGCCCCACCCACACCCTACTGCTTCTTAACAAGGTGTAGATTTTTATGATTCAATTTAAATTTTATTGAAACAACGTCAGATAAATCTATCTTTCACAAATTATTTTGGGGGTTTTCATCAGTAGCGGACTCGGGAATTGCGTGAAATACTCTGCTAGCTTTGTTCATGGTCGGATCAGACTTCCACAAAAGAAGTTCGTTTGGGTCAGTCACGGGGTAGTTATGTGATAATGTTCTACATTCTGGACATAATCCACATTAAAATTAGATATTGATGCGCCAACAGGGGGTTTGAGCAACCCCAAAGAATACCCTCCAGATCCGCTCCTGCTTGTTGATGGACGAATATTTAAGTATATCAAACTTTGTTTTACAATGTACGCCAACACAACAAACTACAGCTCAATTAAATGTGAAGTAACAGTTAAAGATTTTGACAACCAAAGTAAAGTTTAATACCAGCATTGAATAAAATGCCGTGATACGCAGCGTAGCAAAAATTAAGTGCCGGTGTACGGTGCGTGGCCTCTCATTTTTTGGCAAGAAGTAAGTAAAATATAGATAAAACACACAGACATTTTACACTGTGTTGTCTTCCAATACAGACAGTTTTTATGCAGTCGTAATTCTTCACTAAACTTCAGTTTAGCTCAAGAAAAATACATTTGAACAGGAAATTTACAACTTTTGCAGCACAAAGTGGTCCATTTTCACGAATGATTGAGCAAACTACTGTATTCTCGACACAGAGAAGACTGGAATCATAAATAGGCATGATTTGACAGCCGTACAGGCTTATTGGTTTGCGTATTATTTAAATATCTAACCAAAAACTTTGCGATTTTCTTACCTTACCCCACAAAATCTCCTATATTGACACCGTTTATGCCGGTTAAAAGCGTTGCATATGCCGTGATCGCGGCATAGTGCCATTCGCGAAGCGTACCAGGTTAGCCAGGGTGTATATTATCATGTAACTTGTTATTAAGAATGTTTAGTTGATTAAATGATTAGCCACAACATTTCATTTTTTCTCAAGAGGTCCATTTACTTGGTATACATGTACACAGCAACATGAGATCTATGAACAGCATTTTGTTTTTCATCAAATGTCAATGGTCGGGAGACAATGCCTTACTTGTTTTTATTACAATATAAAAAATCTAAAATCATGATAATAAAAAAAGTTCTCAATATCGTTTTCTGCAAAAAGTTGTTGGAAATTTTGCGTTAAATTTTTTCAACAAAGGTCAAGTGACTAACTAAAACAGAAGAAACTTAATACTTAAATAACTCAAAAAGTACAGTCATCATCATGTTACTTGTTATAACAACATTTTCAACAAAAAATCAAAGGTTAAGTCAGTTACTTTAAATATACAGTCTCTGGCAGAAATATTACAGGGGTTTTCATTGTTAAGAGACTTTTATTACATGCAGTACTCTGGTACCCTTGTTTTCATTTTTTTTTACATTCCAAAGACACACTCTCATCAACCAAAACATTGTTTTCTTAATATTTCATTTCAACTATCTGAAGATTATTTCGAACTATTATTCTGACTTTTTTGTGTTGGTGTTGCCGTCATGTTTTGTTTAAGTTCACATGCAAATAATGGTATCTTAAAATGTTAATTTGCTACAACTTTCAAACTTGGTACATAAACCTGGTTTGTTTGTCAAATTGTGATTTGCATTATCATGGCAAAATTTACATTTATCACGCAAATGGTTTAAAAGTCAAAGTAAACATTAAAAGATACTTTTTAAAGAAATGAATAAAAAATATTAAATCACGTTGACATTTTTCAATATCTATCAGTGAAACACAACTTGTTATGGGAGTATGATGCAGGAGTTTGGAGAACGACTGTCCCCTACCAAACATAACAATTCATATTTCAAAAACAATCTATTTTTAAAATTGACTGTTCAGATAAATGTATAAGAGCATGATGTCATGTTCAAATATCATTTCTCTTTATCAATGAATTAAAAGCTGTTTTTGTTTTTCCAGTCGGAAAGGTCTTGCAGAACATGAAGTTGGAAGAGCAATCATCAAAATGTTCAATCATGAAACCAGAGTATCAAGGATCATTTTATAAAAGGAACACTTTACAAACTTAATAACTTTTTTTAAGTTATGTTATGGTTCACAAAAACAGCTGATTATAGTATATCTAAATATTGAGAATGGTTGTTCTTAGTGTTGAGCATTTGGCTGTTCAACTTAATTGATTAATCTGACAGCTTTTGTGTGATGATAACAGCCTTAATCACAGTAAGTGTATAATATCCAAGGCATATTAAAAAATTGGCTAAATAGAATACAGCATGTTTTAACAGTGTTTGTTATTAAAATATTTACAAAAATATCACAAAATAGGTTGAAACTTGAACAGGAATGTAAAATATGACTCAAATGTAAACTTAAAATTAGATTTTCTCATATGTTCAGAAACAGCAACTCTGTACGTCATTTGTTGGAGAATACAATATTATAATTGTTGCTGCAGATTTTTGTGGAATTTCCTTGAGTTTGTGATTGATCAACTAACCACTAGTTATGTTGAAAATGATTAGAAATTGTAGAATATACTACGAAGAGTGTGATAAAAAATGTGACAAATCATTTCAAGTGTTTTTATTTAATTATTTGGGTAAAATTTGATGGTTGTGTAAGCTTGAATCATTATTAGCTAGTCAAACTCAACATATGGTGTGAAAATCAACAAAATGTAAAAGATTGAGTGCCAGACCCCTTCTTTAACATTTTGGTTCTTACAGAGAATAGGTCTTCAAACTTCTGCACACTAACAAAGTGTTTTGAGGTAACCTTACAAAAGAAGTTCAAGTATGGAGAATTGTGTATTCCGTGAAAACCATATTTTTCTTCACAAACATTAATCGAATTCAGCCCATACAAAAACAATCAAGGCCAGTGAGTTGCGTAAAACATGAAGTAACATTGATAATATAATTATGATAAATTACTTTCCTTGTTTTATGAACTCTAATGGGGATTGTGGAGGCACTTTCATGAAAATATGTGACATGGTATATCTTATTATGAAATTCTAAGAGTGTACTCCAAGTCGATTCGGATCAATCCAAAGGGATTAGTGGGTGTTGTTAGAACACTTGATAGAGGTACATGTACAAAATAGAAAAAAAATAATGTGTTTTTTTCTGTCTTAAAATATATTGAGTTCTATTATCATTTAACAAAAAATCACAGGTTAAGTCAGTTACTTTAAATATACAGTCTCTGGCAGAAATATTACAGGGGTTTTCATTGTTAAGAGACTTTTATTACATGCAGTACTCTTGTACCCTTGTTTTCATTTTTTTTTACATTCCAAAGACACACTCTCATCAACCAAAACATTGTTTTCTTAATATTTCATTTCAACTATTTGAAGATTATTTCGAGCTATTATTCTGACTTTTTTTTGTGTTGGTGTTGCCGTCATGTTTTGTTTAAGTTCACATGCAAATAATGGTATCTTAAAATGTTAATTTGCTACAACTTTCAAACTTGGTACATAAACCTGGTTTGTTTGTCAAATTGTGATTTGCATTATCATGGCAAAAATTACATTTATCACGCAAATGGTTTAAAAGTCAAAGTAAACATTAAAAGATACTTTTTAAGAAATGAATAAAAAATATTAAATCACGTTGACATTTTTCAATATCTATCAGTGAAACACAACTTTTTATGGGAGTATGATGCAGGAGTTTGGAGAACGACTGTCCCCTACCAAACATAACAATTCATATTTCAAAAACAATCTATTTTTAAAATTGACTGTTCAGATAAATGTATAAGAGCATGATGTCATTTTCAAATATCTTTTCTCTTTGTCAGTGAATTAAAAGCTGTTTTTGTTTTTCCAGTCGGAAAGGTCTTGCAGAACATGAAGTTGGAAGAGCAATCATCAACATGTTCAATCATGAAACCAGAGTATCAAGGATCATTTTATAAAAGGAAGACTTTACAAACTTAATACCTCATTGAAGGTTCCAAGTTCACCGCCATATGCACATCATCGTTTGGGATGGATCGAAATTGTACTATTTAATGGTGTAATTACTGAGTTGCGCTCAACCCGGGGCCAGGCGGCGTGGGCAGTAATAAGCATTTCCATTACTGCCCATGAACAGGCTCAATCAAACCGAGCCTGCAGAACTTTCATATTTGTCGTGTTCGGTGGCTTTCAAAGTTCCCTTTTCATCTATTTCAATATCACAGTAGCGTTGTTTGTGCCGTGTGGCGGCTGTAAAAAGTCTCCCCGTACATTCAATCAGTGCTGTTATCAGTTACGTCCTTTGAAGGTCGTTGAGCACGATACTTATGTACTATGTTTATAGTACTTCTAAAATTCCTTTGTTTTAATATTTCGGCCAGTTTATAAATAGGTGATTTCAATATCCCAGCCAATATTGATTTGGATATTGTCCAATCACCCCCAAGGATATACTTCCTGCTTTTTAAATTTTGCCTTTGGCGTAGTCTGTGATATGCAGGATTTGTATTCTAAGATCCCCTGTCAAAATTCTATTCTTTTAGTTCCGCCCATTGTTTTCTCGTTTAGGGCAAACCCATTATTTTATCTGGGGACCATACGCCGCTGAACATGGAATGGTATTAATCTGAAAATACCTCATTGAAGGTTCCAAGTTCACCGCCATATGCACACCATCGTTTGGGATGGATCGAAATTGTACTATTTAATGGTGTAATTACTGAGTTGCGCTCAACCCGGGGCTAGGGGGCGTGGGCAGTAATAAGCATTTCCATTACTGCCCATGAACAGGCTCAATCAAACCGAGCCTGCAGTACTTTCATATTTGTCGTGTTCGGTGGCTTTCAAAGTTCCCTTTTCATCTATTTTAATAATTTTTTTAAGTTATGTTATGGTTTACAAAAACAGTTGATTATAGTATATCTAAATATTGAAAATGGTTGTTCTTAGTGTTGAGAATTTGGCTGTTCAAATTAATTGATTAATCTGACAGCTTTTGTGTGATGATAACAGCCTTAATCACAGTAAGTGTATAATATCCAAGGCATATTAAAAAATTGGCTAAATAGAATACAGCATGTTTTTACAGTGTTTGTTATTAAAATATTAACAAAAATATTACAAAAATAGGTTGAAACTTGAACAGGAATGTAAAATATGACTCAAATGCATAATTAAAACTAGATTTTCTCATATGTTCAGAAACAGCAACTCTGTACGTCATTTGTTGGAGAACACAATATTATAATTGTTGCTGCAGATTTTTGTGGAATGTCCTTGAGTTTGTGATTGATCAACTAACCACTAGTTATGTTGAAATTGATTAGAAATTGTAGAATATACTACGAAGAGTGTGATAAAAAATGTGACAAATCATTTCAAGTGTTTTTATTTAATTATATGGGTAAAATTTGATGGTTGTGTAAGCTTGAATCATTATTAGCTAGTCAAACTCAACATTTGGTGTGAAAATCAACAAAATTCAAAAGATTGAGTGCCAGACCCCTTCTTTAACATTTTGGTTCTTACAGAGAATAGGTCTTCAAACTTCTGCACACTAACAAAGTGTTTTGAGGTAACCTTACAAAAGAAGTTCAAGTATGGAGAATTGTGTATTCCGTGAAAACCATTTTTTTTCTTCACAAACATTATTCGAATTCAGCCCATACAAAAACAATCAAGGCCAGTGAGTTGCGTTAAACATGAAGTAACATTGATAATATAATTATGATAAATTACTTTCCTTGTTTTATGAACTCTAATGGGGATTGTGGTGGCACTTTCATGAAAATATGTGAAATGGTGTATCTTATTATGAAATTCTTAGAGTGTACTTCAAGTCGATTCGGATAAATCCAAAGGGATTAGTGGGTGTTGTTAGAACACTTGATAGAGGTACATGTACAAAATAGAAAAAAATAATGTGTTTTTTCTGTCTTAAAATAGATTGAGTTCATTTATTTAGATATTGTTCCTGTATACATAATGTTCGATTATCTAAATTTTGATTCCTTGGTAATTTTATACATCAGTTAACCTCCTACTAATACATTTATGATACTGCAACATTTTATGGCGCACTTCAAAACAACACGTTTTACTCGGCCCCTCCAGTGACATTCAGACGTGTGCGAACACCTATGCCAAGAACGAGGGGATGAACGTTATACGGGATACCATTATAAGGCCGCCACAGATATCCTCGTGGAGCGCCAGGAAGAATAAGAAATGATGTGACGCTACGATTTAAGAGATGTAGCGTACTTTGGGTGCAAAGGATGCCGCGCTTTTCAACTATTAAAGAAATCCTCGCCAAAACATTCTTCAGAGAACCCCGCACCAACACCAAAAGGGCGGTACCTAGGTGCGTAAACGACTACTGGATGAAGCTGAGGAGGGACATTCAGACGTGTGGGAACACCTATGCCAGGTACGAGGGGGGAAGAAAGCATTTGGACGAAGTGTAACCCTTGAAATCCACCTTATCAAGTGCAATGGTGAGTAGAGTGATATACGTATGTGTTGAGCACGTAGGGGAATGATACCCCAATGAGGTATCACTGATACAGACATAGAGAACACAATCCCCATGCCCACTATGGAAGAAATCGACTCGCTACAGCCTTCGACATCTAAATGTTCTTCTGTTACAGTACTGGGAAAAGGAAACAATACCTCGACATGCGGTATGCAAAGACCGTCACGTCACGCTAATCATAAATAAAGAATACATCACCAACTGCAAATCTATCGTGGGATCTCTGTCCTCGCGGAAAAAGCCTTTGCCAGAGAGTACACTACCAACATCAGGAATTTTTCGAGTATCCCGAGTCACATGGTGGGTTCCGGGCCCAGCGATCATCGATATTTTGTTCTCACGCAGATGCATATAAAGTGCCGCGAACAGCGACGTTCACTGTATATAGAGTTCATCGACCTGACCAAGAGGTTCTGTTTAGTCAGTCGGTCTGGCCTCTTCGTCCACAAGATACGACGTCCTTCCAACCCTATTAAGATAATCAAGTTTTTCCACTACAATATGTCTCGTACTGTTCAGTTCCACGAAGCGTCATCGGACTCCTTTCCATCCAGAAGCGTCGTGAAAACCAGTGAATGTCATGCCAACGACGTTTTTCAGCATATTACTATCTGTTTCTGAAAAATCATCTTTCTCAACACCCGGAGCAACCATAACCTATTCAACCTCGTCCTCCCCAGAGCGGAACAATGAGTACATGGTCTTCAAGAGGGAGATGCATTTTGCCGACGCATCAGTCTTCGCTTCTCACACGGCCACCGCCATCCAGCGACATCACTCTTTCACACAGTTTAGCATTACTATCAGCTTTAAGATCACCATAATGGCAGATGATGTCAGCACCACTCTCAAAGTTTCCTTTGGGGATCATACACCAAATGTGGTGGACGAGTTCACACAACTCGGCCCCATAGTCTCCAACAACCTATTCCTGAATGCCGAGCACAACGTTGGGATAAACAAAGCAGCAACCGATTATCCTAGCGAAACGTCAATCGGAGAATTCAATGCAAAACCCAAAGATGAAGATATTCCAATCTATAGTTACTAGATTTTAAATAAAGATGTATAATTCGTGAATTTATTTCAATGTAGGTCTTGCATATCAAATCACTTACCAGGACAGATACCATTATTGCAAGGTATCCTATATATATATACTTAGTGTCATTGCCACATATGTTGTAACCAATAACACATTATCGGAATCGTTGCATTAAACTTCTACCAATGAAAGATAGAAATATATTTGTCTCGTGAACTTCGGAATTACGTAGATTTACTCGTGATTGGGACATTCGTAAAAATGGTAACTCCGAAGCGCACTCGGTGAAATACATAAACATTGCTATTTTTACACTGGTCAATAGAAATATCCTCTGTATGTCCTGATATTCGTAACAATCACTGCATGACATCGGTAACTGGTTATTTTACTGATAACAGTACTGACTATATGTACGGGGAGACATTTTACGGCCGCCACACTGCACAAATAGCGCAACTGTGAACTTCAAATGATAGTGCACTGTCACGGCGACAGCGCCTAGTCCTGCAAT
This sequence comes from Corbicula japonica, assembly GCA_038501625.1. Lineage (NCBI taxonomy): Eukaryota > Metazoa > Mollusca > Bivalvia > Venerida > Cyrenidae > Corbicula > Corbicula japonica. The sequence goes on along the minus strand of JAZAYU010000938.1, from coordinate 4,294 downwards.
TCCTGCGACGCAACCGATTTTGCTAACCGGGATAGTCCCAGAAAAGGTTGATCGGATAGCTCTGATAAACGTAACAATCACTGCATGACATCGGTTACGGATAAGTTTACTGATAACAGTACTGGCTATATGTACGGGGAGACTTTGTACGGCCGCCACACTACACAATGAGCGCTCCTGTGAATTTCAAATGAAAGTGCCTCTAGCTGGGAGCGAACCCGCACAGTCACGGCGACAGCGCCTAGCCCTGCAAATCCTGCGACGCAGCCGATTGAGCTAACCGGTACAACCCCAAAAACGGTTGACCGGATAGCCCGAATATACGTAACAATCACTGCATGACATCGGTAAAGGGTTATTTTACTGATAACATTACTGACAATATGTACGGGGAGACTTTTTACGGCCGTCACACTACACAAATAGCGCTACTGTGAATTTCAAATGATAGTGCCTCTAGCAGGTCTTGCAAATCTCATCACTTACCAGGGCAGATACTTTCATTACAAGGTATCCGATCCATATACTTAGTGTCGTTGCCACATGTGTTGTTGTTACCAGTTGAACATTCTCTGAATCGTTGCATTAAACAAACAACGTCATTCTCCATGCATTGCCAACTTCCCCACGCTGTCCAGTGAGCTTATAATAAAGGTTAACATTAAACTTAAATTATCACATTGAAAGAAACACTGTATGAATAAGCTTTTCGAAATATCTTCACCAACCCAAAATGCATAACATATTTGCAATGACTTTCTTCAGCCTGCAGTTGTTTACGCGAACCAAGACCAAGCATCAAACTTTGAATTGCGTAATACAAATATAGTTTTATGACGGGGTATTTAAGTGTATAAAACAACATTTGTGCGCTGTTTCAAATCGCAATAATTATTTGGACAGGTAAATTTAGTTCTAATTTTCCAACAATGTGTGTGTTTTACCTACTTTAACACAGATTAACTGATGTTTAAAATAGATGAAAAAAACATGAATTTGTGTAATATATAAAATTATAGCTGATACATTTTTAACACCTAACTATAACCATTGGAAGCAGATTAAACCTAACTTACTTATTACGAAGCATCGTGACGAAGTTGACATCGAAATACTCGTAAAATTAACAAAAGCTCGCTTTAAACCCAGATGACAAATAGGTTAGCGGGTGCGGGTGCATAATTAATGAATAGCCATCGGGCCGATTATCAAGCCCCGGGTTTGTGTTTTTTCTAAACGTGCCTTTCACGAAAGTTGCACGACGGTGGCAGAGGTTTGATAGTCTATAAAGGTTTATGGGACAGTTTTTTTCTTTAAAGAACCTAGAAGCTCGATTTGGTTTTTTTAATCATTGTAATTGTATTCTTGCTTATATGATTCCAAAGTGTCTGGTCAGATTAAGAGTATCGTGTACTCTCCCCTTTGGCTTTGCAATGCTATAAGATTCTTATGTCTAATATTTGTGTGTGTTCTTAAATGCATTATTATTAAGGTAATGGGCGAGATGGGGTTATTTCACGAAGACAACTTGCGTTTGTTTGTTAATATGAGAATCTGTTGGGGGCAAGTGCGAGGTTGGTTCACTCTAGAACCTCATTTAAAGTCCCAGTGGCAATTTAGTTTACCACTGACCGTTTCAAGGCGGAAACCCGAATTGTCCTATTGGTCTTTAATTGTTGTAGGCGTCCAATTGGAATTGACAACGTTCCCTAGTTTCCTCTCCCCTGTGCTTTTTGAGTGTGGCGATTTCAGTTATGAATATTTCCCATTTTTATTTAGTAGGTCTTGCAAATCTAATCACGTACCTGGACATATACTATCATCGCAAGGTATCCGATCCATATACTTAGTATCATTGCCACATATGCTGTTGTTACCAGTTGAACATTCACGGAATCGTTGCATTAAACAAACTATGTTATTCTCCAAGCATTGCCAACTTCCCCACGCTGTCCAGTGAGCTACAATACAAAGGACATTTCTGATACAACAACTTTCGAATCTAGAGAAACATATTTAAGTGATCAGAATTATCGTAATATGGTTACCAACCGAGCAATTCATAATATAACATGCGTATTGAGTACTTTGAGCCATCAATTGTTTAACAAAGTTACCAAACACCATTAATAAATTTGCTAGCAATAAATGAAAAAACGCAAACTTCAATCAGCCAATTTCTCTTGGTTCATTTTCTACTAAGATATCAATAACATTCAATTGCGTGTTCAGATAAAACAAGTGCTTTAACTGAGTAGTCAAATCTATATGGTTTAAGTGAAGTGATAGTCCACAATATTCACATTTTTTTATTTATTACAAAAGAAGAAAATACCAATGCATCGGCAAATATTACAAACAAAAGCTTCAATGATGCGATGTTGTCATTATGTACGTCAAAATTATTGGGTTCGATATTATTTTGAGCAAACAGATTTCCATTAATATTCAGTTTGCCGAGTGATTTGTTTCTATAACAAAAACATCGGTCGAAGCGATTGAGCGTAAAGAGGTAAGAGATATCTCTTCGCAGTCAAAGTGTAAGGTATTTTTGTTATGCTCACTCTTTCTTGCATGGCTGTTTGATTGTGTTCTTGCTAGGTGGTGGTTATTTCGTTTTATATACTTTAGACTGCACCTGCTTATATGTACGCAATATAAATCAGCATTATTAACATCTCTCAAGGTGAGGCATACATTTTCATACCGTAAAATTAGTAAGCGAGTCAATTTTATTGACATATTTTGGAATGTTTTGTCAGTGGCGTTATAGATTCAAACAATATATGCAATAATGTTATTTTATCAAATTTTAAGTACATAATCTATAGGAGGTCACTATAAGCCAATGGTTTCGACATTACCGTATGAAATAGTAATATCGTAGCTGCTGTTGACAATGGTGTTGGCAATTCTGAAACAGAAGTGCTTAATGTTGTTGACGTAGTTGTATAATTTGGTTACATTTCGTGTTGTTGTGTTCAAATCCCTGCCTAAAACAAACATCTCATCAGTTAACGCTGAATACTACTCATTTGCACTACATCATTTTGATATTGAATCATTTTATAATTGAAACGGTTAAGTTCAAGAAACGTTATGAAGTTATGACTGAAATATTAGAAGGAAATTATTTCATTCTGCTAAAAAATATGTTGTTTATAAGGTAAAGAAACGATTTGGTTATTGTTTTAATAAAATTAGAAAAACGTTTAGGGAGATAACATCGAAGTTTAAGGTGAGTACTAGTGATGTAACGATTAGTATCGATTAAACCCTGTAAACCCTACTCGATTTGATAATCGATGTCATTTCCTCATTATCGACTTAATTTGATGTTTACCATTGTATGTAAAGTACCGCATAATAATGCATATCATAGTCATATATCTGTACAAATCATTGTTTAAATATTTTGTTTTTACCTGGTAGGCATTTATTACCATTTAAAACCTGTTGGTTTAAACAATATTTATTTCTTCGAAAAATGTCAATATACAATACATCGTTAATATTTGCAACAAGATTGAGAATAAAGTAATAATGTCTTGCGTGATCAGTCTCCTGACAACCTATTTTGTGGTCACATTAGCATATCAAAACTTGAAAAAAAAACGTTCACCGTACCGTTTTTCTTATTTTTATAAAAACTATGAAAACCCCGTCTGCAATAAGTTAACCTTTTTATACGCAGCTCGGGGCATACGGAACAAAGACGACTCATTTATCATGAATCAAGCACTAAGAATATGATATGTACGGAAAGAGATTTTTATTTTCTTTACAACAAAATTTACAGAATAACTATCGGATGACAGACAATATAGATATATGCAAATAAGTGACCGGCGTGATGATTCCAGAAGAACACCTCTAAGGTGTGCATAAACGGTGATTTACGTGACGTCAGAGGAAAACAGACGTTGCTATGCTACGCGGGACGTCAAGCTCTATCAACTTGCCAAATTCAAAATGATCGGACGTCAACTTTTTTTTTACCGTGAAAGGTATGTGTATCGAGCCACCTTGAAAAGAATGAGAGACACATATTAAGATTTAAAATCCTTAAAAACACATTTGAAAACCATCAAATAATATGTGTTCCAGACCGGTTTTATTTGTTAGCCCTTTAAAATTCAGTTACACTAATCAAAAGACATATGTATGGATATTTTATATAAAAACAATCATTTTCACCTAAGTGTGGTTCATTTTGTATTATTCTACATGTTTCAAGGAATAGAATATTCGTAAACGTGTTTATCGCGACAATCTTTTTATCACACTGACATGA
>JAZAYU010000937.1:0-119229 GCA_038501625.1 Corbicula japonica | reverse complement strand
AAGCTTGATCTTTTAATTGTGCTTCTTAGAATTCAGTTAAATGTCAATGTTCACGTGAGCTATTCAAGTTACTTCTTACCTCAAATAAAGAGGTTTTTGTACCTTACTTTTGTAGGATTTTTGATTGTTATGGTGTAGAAGCATGATTTTACTACCAATTAACTGTTTGACAAATTCCAAAACTTGTTATTTGACCTATGACTTTTTCCAAATTTTAGAATTCTCCACGCGAATTTCCCAATTTTGGAAAGGGTCTTTTTCCCAAAATAGCCAGAAAAATGCCTGTAAGATTGTTGTTAAATGTATGCTAATTTGCAGATAAATTAATTGACTTGAAAGATAATTACTTGACGGACACAATACAGTAAAATGATACTATTAACAATAGCAAGTTGCAATTAACACTTACACAAACACATAATTGACAAGGACAACAAAAATATGAAAATAGCAACCTGCACTCAGTTGCATGCATACAACATGTTTCAGCTATACAATAACTTATATAAGCATACAACACACACGCACACATTTAAAAATTAACATGCCTTCATGGTAGTAATTAAGAAGTACAAAGAAGGGTATATGAATATTTATATGACGCAGTTAACAATGGCAATTGTACACATGCATTTGCAACAATGGAATAAGCTGCTTTAAAAACAGCAGAAAGCAAAGTTCTAATTTAATAAACATGAAATGAATATTAGCGGGCATTCTGCTCCATATAAAGGAGCATAACTTACAATTGCAAAGTATTTAAAAAAGGCACCTGAAGTTGATGGCAACAGGAGTTCCTCATTATTTTGCAGGCAAAACAGGGATGGTATACCCGATTCCCCTGTAATCGCTCCTAAAAGCCCATCTTCATCACCAATTTCGCAATTATCCATACATACAATTCTGACCGGCACATCTGGACCAATATTCAGTTTCTGTTTTGCTATTAATAAAAAACAATCATCTCAATTTGTAACCTTCAAAGTAAAACAGTACTTCCATTTTAACTTTGGGTTTAAGTATTGATGCTGGAGGTTTGAACTTGGACTGAGAAACATCTTGATCACATCACAGGCGGCCATACTGAATGACATGCACTTGATCAAAAGGGTGAAATATGCATATCAGGAATCGCCACATTCAGAAAAAACAGCCTCCCCACACAGTCAAGATGAAGAGAGGGGGAGAGAGCATGGTTAATAAAATAATCAGTTTCAAAAAAGACACCACTAACAATAAACAAAAATGAGAACCCGAGGGGTTACCGCCTTGGAACGGTCAGTGGCAAATCAAATTGCCACTGGGGGTTTAAACCAGGTTCTAGGGTGCACCAACCTCACACTTGCCCCAACAGGTTCTCAAATCACAAAACAAGTACAAGTTGTCTTGGTGAAAAGACTCCAACCCACTTATCTGCTTAACAATGTTGCATGCAAAAGCACACAAACATATAAAACATAAGAAGCTAAGAGCATTGCAAAGCCGAAAGGGGTACTCAATGATCTTACCCAGACCAGAGCTCCTGGAGTAAAATCAGCAAGAACACGATGACAGGGATAAAAGAAACAAATCGAGTTTCTAGGTTCTTTTAAGAAAAGATTTCCCCAATAACCTTCATAAACTCTTAAACCCCTGCCACCGTCGTGCAACCAAAGAGGTAAGCATAATGATCAACTGTAGAAGGGTTAATCACCAGGCCTGCAGAGCGCTGTAAAATATCATGTTGGTAACCTTTCTTTTTAAATTTACAGATGGTTTTTACGAATAACCGGGAGAAATTAACACTGCCTTTAATCTTTTTAAGTTTATAAATTAAATCTCCATAAAAAACTGGTTGTGAAATACCTTGTTGCAAAAGTGATTTTAAACTGCATTTGTATTTATGAATTAAATCTGGGTATCGGCGATAAAACTTGCAAAAGGTTTTCCTTAATTTGTGATACCGATAACCTTGTTTTAAGAGTTTTTCTGTAATGCAAAGATTACGTTCATTGAAATCATTAACATTGTTGCAAGCTCTTGAAAAGCGAACAAGCTGTGAGATATAAACCCCATAAGATGTTGCACGGGGAACATCGCCGTCTAAAAACGGAAAATTTACGATATTAAAATTAAAATCATCTCTTTTATCATAAATTTTAGTACAGGTTTACCGAAGTGAGACTCTAGCTGACGTTTCTAAAAAAATTGACTACCCCTGTCTGCCATATCTGATGATTAATGAAAAATTCCTTGCACATACCCATGGTATACAAATTATAATTTATTGTTTACCATTGAAAATAATGAAAATAAAATTGTTTCAGTGACTTTGGTATGACTGGTATAAAGAGCACCGCCTGCAGGGGCCTGACGCTTGTGTAATAACTATATTGGGGGAAACATTTGTGAGCAGTTATAGTGACATGGGTCACACCTTTGGGTGAAAGATGTTCCACCACACCTTTTTTTCTCCTTGAGTTTTATCACTGTTCCATAATAGATTATTTAGAGGTTAATAGGTTAGCAGTGCCTTTGAATGATAATGGCCCTGTCATGTTGATAATGGCCCGAGGGTCATTATCTCATTGCAGGGCCATTATCATTCAAAGGCACTGCTAACCTGTTCATTTACCTGTTTATTACATGTGTACGTCGACTCTCTGATGTCCAGTTGGTCTATCGTATATAGGCCTAGTATATTATCATGCAAATGTATTAAAATTTGACAGTGACGGAGCTACTTTCTCAGAAAGCCCCTCGCCCTGTCTAATTTCTTAGTCTCGCCTAAATATGGAGGCACTGTAAGACAATTGTATAATATCATTCTAATGCTTCTCTTTTTACAAGTCCCCTAACCGAGAACAAAAGCATTTGTACTATGAGAGAGTCTATCAATTTTATAATCCGCTTGAAACAGGAGCCGTTTATAAAACGGACGTCATTCGAGATCAATATTCCTTCCGGCATGTCAATGCATTCAATTTCAGACATTTTTTTTTGGATTTTATTACTCAAGTGTGTTTTACTTATTGTTTAGTCTGTGCTGATGGATTAACATGCTTGATGATCAGAAATCCTGATAATCTGAATGCCTGCGTCTAGGCCATTTCGGTTTCTAAATAAATACTTAAATGGCTTTGTTGTTGGTGTTAAATTTCAACTGACTGAAGAGAAGACGGAAACAACAGAAACTACAACACAGAATATTCTTTTGAAGCTGTGTGTATATTTGGACAAGGAAAATCATCAATTAGCTTTTTTCAAGAACTGGATTTTGCACATTGGAAGCCTACTACAGTTACCAGAAAACCAGCTGTTCAAGGATGACAGCAGGTTTGTCGGCTTGTCCCAATGGTTTTTGCAAATGTTTTTGTTTCAAATTCTAAAAAGACACCCCTCATATGTTTTTGATATTTCAGTTTTCTTTGCACATTATAAAAGCAAAATCAGTTTAAACAAAATGGCCGACTTTTTTAAAAGTATTGTCTCACACACGGATGTATTCATACGCCAACAAGATGTCAATTCTTTTACAAAATTAACAAAAAAGTGTTTATTTATGCAATAATAATCTCATAACCGCATGTGCAAATGATCATTATTTTGACTGGTTTTTTTTAATTTCTTACTTAAACGATTGCCTGTAGAACAATTTTGTTACTATATTTAGTAACACATGTAATAAAATAATATATATATATATATTGCATTAATGACATGATGGATCACAAAAACAGTTCTGAGTAGAAAAGTAAATCCTATATTTCATCTGAATAAAATTTGTCTTACCTTTGGACAAAAGATCTTCAAAGTTTTCTACAACTATGATTTTTCCGTGAGTTTTATCGACATGAACTTCTTTACCTAAAATAAACATGAAAATGTGATAAACTTATGACAAATAAATAGTGTTTAATAGTGTTCTAGGGTGCATTTCGCAGGTATATCTAAATTTGGTTTTATTTGCAAGCGATTATTTACAAAATTCATGTGTTTCTATTAGGCCGTTATTTAAAAAACGTTGACATGTGTCGAGTTTATAAGAGTTTTGCATAAAAACATACGTTTCTTATTAAGTATCACATATATTGATTCTATTTGGAAAAAGCTATTCAGCAGGGGTTTTCTTTTAGGGTTGTGGATGCGGTCCTAGCCTGTCGAATGAGGAAATTTCATGCACATTATTTCAATTTTGGGGGAAAAAAACAATCACTTTGGAAAAAAAAACTTTGATGTGGTAGTTACAGTGGAGCTCTGCTATATTGCGATCCGATACATTACGAAATCCAATCAGACCATGGACCCCGTTTTTTTTCATGAAAAGGGTAGTAAAAAACGGGTATTATTTGTCTTTTATCAAAACAGCCATTCTTATTTTGAGAACAGTACCTTCATTTTCAGACTTTTCGAATGTGAAAGAGAAAGTGGTTGCTATGTAGTCTCTTATAATTGGACTCCAAGTACAGATCCATTTTACAAACTGACATTTTATAGATGTCTTCCCTTTAGGCTATAATTCCTAGATTCTCATCCCCGCCCGCGCCTCAAAAATCAATCGACCCAAACGGTTTTTATTTTGAAAAAAAAGCGTACATCAAAATTTACGAATACGAATTGGTAGAGTACAAAAACGCAGTATGAAACATTTAAGTGCGAATGGGCAATTCATAATTGGCTTTTCGAATGTGAAAGAGAAAGTGGTTGCTATGTAGTCTCTTATAATTGGACTCCAAGTACAGTTCCATTTTACAAACTGACATTTTATAGATGTCTTCCCTTTAGGCTATAATTCCTAGATTCTCATCCCCGCCCGCGCCTCAAAAATCAATCGACCCAAACGGTTTTTATTTTGAAAAAAAAAAGCGTACATCAAAATTTACGAATACGAATTGGTAGAGTACAAAAACGCAGTATGAAACATTTAAGTGCGAATGGGCAATTCATAATTGGCTAGACCCTTATTAATCTTTGCACTACACAAGCGCCGTAACAAACTGTGAATGATAAATTAAAAATAAAACCCACCCACCAGCCCTTTTTTTCCCAAAATTTGGAATGGAAGAGAATCTACGAGTTTTCTATTGCATTAAGTCTCAAGCAGTTAGGATCTGTCATCAAACTGTGGTGAAAATCGCACTGTTTTAAATTCCCATTTTTTCACTGCAACTTGAAAATTTCAGCACTGTTCATTTTTTTGTTATAAAAAATTAAAAGTCTATAAAGAATCAATAAATGAAAAATATTCCACAAATAAAACTTTTAAACTTACTATTGTTTATGCCGTTTAAATTTTTGATTTAAATGTGATAACCAATGAAAGCGTCCCTTTTATAAATCGACTTTAACTCTGCAAGTAAGATGTGTTGCCTTACAAAATTTTTGTTAGTCGACAAAAAATGTTAATTAGTTTTTTGTTGTACAGTTATTAGCAATGTATTTGCACAAAATTCACATATAAAATCGTCTCATTGCTGGCAACATGCACAACAAGTTATGCCTTTTGTCATTTTAACCTACAGGGCGCTTTTTTCCATCTATAGCAGGGGCCGTTAATGGGCGCCTTCCCTCAGAAAATTTCTTTTAAATCATGCAGTTTTCCCCAAAAAAGTAACTTTAGGTTTTCCATTCCCCTATAGAGAAGAAATCACAATTTTTTTCCCAAAAATTAAAGGGCATGGGCCTCTTCCCCAGGCAGTGAAAAAAACCCTGACCTATGGTGACAAAGTTACGCTGCGGACAAGAAATGCTCTATAAAAATCAATCATAGGGGAATAACTAAAAAAGTAAAAATGGAAGAAGGTAGAGTTATGGTTCTTGTGCAATGCACTTTGAGTCATTTCAAGATACATGCATACCAAGTTTTGAGTAATTTGAACCTATGGTGACAAAGTTACGCTGCGGACAAGAAATGCTCTATAAAAATCAATCATAGGGGAATAACTAAAAATGGAAGAAGGTAGAGTTACGGTTCTTGGGCAATGCACTTTGAGTCATTTCAAGAAACATGCATACCAAGTTTTGAGTAATTTGAACCTATGGTGACAAAGTTAAGCTCCAGACAAGAAATGCTCTAAAAAAATCAATCAAAGGGTAACAATTCAAAAATTGAACAATTTAGAGTTTGTAGGTATAGGCGCTGGTAGTAAGTCAATTGATTCCAACCAGATAATTAAGAGCCTTAAGATTACCATCAGATGGGAAATTACGGGTATACTTGCAAAATCCGGGTCGTTTTCGACAATTGAAAACAGGAAACGAACCGCCACGTTGTATAGAAATCGCAAAAAAAACGAAACAGTCAGTGGCAACGAAACGGGCGCTGTGAGATCATGCCGCCTGCGCCAATAAACCGTGTTGGGCAAGCTTATTACAGCTTTTGTTTGGGTCTAGCACCTGCATTAGCTCTAACAAGTCTGGTAGTCAGGTAATGGTTGCAGAGGGTCCTACCTCCACATACCCTAACCCGAACCACCAAAGAGAAAAATAATAAACAATAATAATAATATGTAATATTAAAACATTAATTTACGAATTAATTTAACAGTAGCACTAAGGTAATCCCGTACATTACACTGTGCATTCATAAAGGCAGATGTGTTATGCAAAAGACAATAGGATGGGCAACCATTTAATTACAAGGTTTTGATAGAAAATGTGTGTCATACTGGAAAATCAATGATACTTTGCATTGGGAATGGAACTTAAAATATGAAAACAATAATTTTGAAAATAGTTCAGAATAGTCTCCAGTTAGTGCGCAGGCAAAGAATTTGAGTTTTTGAAAACACTGACCATGACTTTGAGCTTAACGACACCAAATGCAATCCCTTAAAAAGACTCTACTAAGTATGTTTAATGAGGAAAGCTTGAAAGACTCGCTAGGTTATGTCTGGAGAAGCAATCTCTGGTTTTAGTGTCAGTAAACTTGACATCGATCTAATTGATCTAAGTGACCCCAACTACAATACTTTGAAAAAAAAGTGAAATATGCATATCAGGAATGGCACATCCAGCAGACACAGCCTCCCCACATAGCCAAGAAAAATTGAAAGAGAGAGCATGGTTATGCAATAATCAATTTCAAAATAGACACCACAAACAATTAACGAAAGTGAGAACCCGAGGGTTACCGCCTTGGTACGGTCAGTCGCAAAACAATTTGCCACTGGGGGTTTAACCAGGTTCTAGACTGCAACAACCTTACACTTGCCCCAACAGCTTCTCATATGAACAAACAAGTACAAGTTGTCTTGGTAAAAACTTGGTCGATATTATCATCAATAAATCCGTCACACCCTCACGTTTAACCGAATTTAGTTTGATCAAGCAGTTCTTGTACACTGAGCGATTTATTTGAATATTTGCGAGATTTTAAGAATTTAAAAACCAAATCGGTATACCATATTCAAAGCTCTGAAGAAATAATACTGTCTAAAAGTCGGATTTAATGCCATAACCGATTTCGCATCCACCGGTGCACATTAAGTCTATGCCCGTTGAGAAGGTTGGATGTGGCCAGAAACAAAAAAGCTTGTCCGATCTCTCGGGACTCTGCATAACGGCCAAATTGCTGGAAATTAAGAAAATAAATATTCGAATTGCTGTTAGTTCAACTAATGGGTATATACTCTTACAAGAAAAGCGAAAACACAGATGGAAAACTAATTAAAAATAAACGAGGTGAAGGAGCTGCATTTAAGATCATTTAGCTTGATTTGGGATGGAAGTTTCGTGAAAATAAACGTAACGAAGCGTGTATTTACTTTCAATATTTTAAACAAAATATATGCTGTTCATTTGATGACTGAGTTCGGCACATTTGCGTATAAAGCATGCTTCGTAACCACAACATTAGTACTGAAGATTATAAGACTGAAATTTGAAACCTGTCTCAAATCTCAAGCATCTGATTGGCTGAAATGGCGGCCAGAGACTGGTTTCCAATCTCAGCTTTTTAACCTTGAGGCTATTATTAGTAAATATTACATTATTGAAACTAGAATAGCCTCGTCAATATTAAATACAAAAATGTCAAACAAAAAGTTTCAAAATTTTATTCAATTTGAAATGATGTTTTGAATACCGAATAGTTTATGAAAACACCTCGGATTTAAACCGTTTCAAACTGTGGTAAATTGTTTTTGCGGTAATCGTTAACAACACCCTGCTAGAGGCATCAATCTTTTTTAAAGATATTTCTCGTTAACTTTAAATCACATTGAAAAAATACACTTAAAGAAATTTTATGACATAATTATATCCTAGACACCGGGGACAAGCATTGGCCATGGAAGGTGATCTTTATATAGACAAATCATGGTTCTTAATCTAGATAATGTTGTAAATGTGAATTATGCATTTGAGATACAAAATAGCAAAAAATATAGATAAAATTATATTTCATTTCTTAATAAAGCATAATTTATGACGTCGGAATAACATTTGTTCTATTAGAAAGAGTATCAGAAAATCAAAAGCGCATTACCATTCAGTTAATATGTTTCTGCAAGCCTTAATAAAACATTCAAAATTTGTGCACAGTTGCCATTTTGAGTCCTTTTTGGATTTGAAATTAAAACATTGCAAGTTATATTCTTTCAATCATTTTATATTTGTATAATTTGCATACGCTCGTTATTGACACGGAAGGAATGGCAGAGTTTTTCAAAGAGACCTTACCGCTTTCCGTGAGATTCTGGTAGATCCTTCGTACTCGCAACTACTTCCACCATGCTTACACTCCAGTTAGTTTTATCCAAAGTCCATATCTGGCAATAAGAGTCGATCAACTGGATTGTTCTGATTCCGATCACAATTATTTCTTTATTGTTCAAGAGATAAGCCGAAAATACGAATGTCTTGTTGGTATCAACAGGCTGCCAAATTTCTGTTACTGACATATTCAGTTGAAAAGTAATTCCAGGACACGCTGACGTTTTTGTTACACCGATAATGTTTGAAACGAAAATATTGAAAGATGTTTTGTTTATTTTTATGAAAGACAGATATAGTTTAAAAATCGTATCATTTGATACGCTATAAAGTATGAGATATGGTAATAATAAAACAATGATAATGCAAATGATCCAATTTACTATTGTTTTGCAGTTCATGGCAGTATTTTTCTGGTATTCAGTTAAATTCATTTTTCCCAGTGACGAGACTTTACTGCTATGAAGATGCATATTAAATAGTAATAGATTATACTGGCTCATTTCCCTTCTTCCAAAGGAGGGTATAATGTGCCACCTGTGGGTATTAATTATTTCATTAGCATAATATCTTTGATGAATGGAATGCCATGGATCGATTTAACCATCAACCATTTTCATCTCTCAACTTAAAGTGACATTCCAAAATTATGTAAATCTGTTAATGAAAAGTATTTTTTGCATAAATTGTTAGAATTGATATCGCCAGACAAAAACACAAAAACGGTCCAAAGATCCAACTAGTTTACTTTTTTACACGGATAAAGTTAATTACGAAATTATGCCTCGCCGCGAGATGCAAATGAAAGGTGATTAATTATGCGTACGCATGCGCAGTGAAACGTAAACAAAACGAAATATTCAGAGTATAAACAAATAACTAGTCAATGAGCATGACGAAAGAACCATACATTTCGACTGCAGACAGATATCTCTTACCTCTTTATACTCTTGCTATTCGTAATAATGTTTATTAAGGAAAATATTAACATGACAAACTGAATACTAATGAACCTGTATTTGCTCAAAGTTAAGTCGACCACAATAATATGGACCAAAATTATAATAGCATCGTATCCCTGGGAACTTAAGTATTTAATATTTGACGGTGCGAATGTAAAAACTCAAATAGAGCAAAATATTGGACCGGATTTTCCAGGACCTGTCATAATAATGTTACTGTAACATGCCTAACATTTGTAACAACACTTTTCAAACAACTCTGCGTAAATCCTTGTTCCCATTTCCATTACTTTTTATCTTTTTACTGTTGTTTCTTGAATGTTACTGTAACATATGTAACATTTGCAACATCGCGCATTTTACAACTTCTGGCACGTATTTTTGACACAGTGACCCGTGTAACATCTGTATATCGCCAATGTAACACTTATTGTTTCTATTTCGTAAGATGTTAAGTTTTCCCAGTCATTTTCTTAAATGTTACTGTAATATGCGTAACATTTGTAACGTTGCATTATTCTTCGGGCACGTATTTTTCACATTGTAAACCGCGTAACATCTATGTGTCGCCAATGTTACACTTCCTTGTTACTATCTACTTTAGCCATTAGCTTTTCCCAGTCATTTTCTAAAATGTTACTGTAACAAGCGTAACAGTTATGACATCGAACATTAGCAATAAAGTGAAACCTTGGCGATACATAGATGTTTCATGGGTTACAGTGTCAGAAATACGTGCCCAAAGTTGTAAAGTGCGATGTGCCCGAATAGATGTTACACGGGTTACGATTTCAAAAATACGTGCCCCAAGTTGTAAAGTGCGATGTTACAAATGTTACGCATGTGACAGTAGCTATTCAGAAAATGACTGGGAAAATCTAATAGCAAATGTTAAAAGAAAAAGGAATGTTTCATAGGCGAAACATTGATGTTACACGGGTCTCAGTGTAAATAACAACCAATCGAATTAATCTATTTGATTTTTCCGCTGCATAATAATAAAAATCCCACTAGATACCTCTCCACCCTGCTAGATGCCTCTCTGGTGTAAATAGCTACCAATCGAAATAGTTTATTTCATTTTCCCTCTGCATAATAAGAGAATACGAGTATTATTTACAACATTTCATTGGTCGAAAAACTAGGTCAAAAGTGAGCTTAGACAGCTAACGCCGAAAAATACGTGTCCGAAGTTGTAAAGTGCGATGTTATAAATGTTACGCTTGTTACAGTAACATTTCAAAAAAATTGACTGGAAAAGCTAATAGCAAATGTAAATAGAAACAAATTGTGTTACATTGGTGATACATACATGTAGATGTTACACGGGTTACAGTGTCAAACATACGTGCCTGAAGTGCGATCTTACAAATGTTACACTTGTTACAACGGCATTTCAGGAAATGACTGAGAAAAGATAATGGCTAATGAAACATAAAAAGAAGAAGTTACCTTGGAGATACTTAGATGCAAAAAAATGCGTGCCCGAAGTTGTAAAGTAATGTTACACATGTTACAGTAACATTTCGAAATACGCAAAGGAAAAAGTTACTGGTTAAGTGAAGCATCTATAACAAAAGCGTTACATTAGTGTTACACACATGTCACATGCGCTCAGTAGCAAAAATGCCTGCCAGAATTTGTAAAATGATATGTTACAGATGTTACGCAAGTTACAGTAACATTACCAAATGCGATAATGGTTAAAAGTAATGCAATAAAAAAAAACGCAACAGTAATGATACAAACATGTTACATGACTTATATTACAAAGGATCATGCCCACATTTGCGAAATCATTGTAACAAATTTATGACAAACTTGCAACAAGTGTTACAACCACTTTTTCGGCGTTAGCTGTCTAAGCTCACTTTTGACCTAGTTTTTCGACCAATGAAATATTGTAAATAAAATTTATTATGCAGCGGGAAAATCAAATAGATTATTTTGATTGGTTATTAGTGAGTTTTGTTAATGATTACCGTAACGATTTTATTATTGTGTGTAAGTATTTACCTGGCGCTTATATGTTCGGGCATTTTCGTTTTAAAAAGCGTTAATTGTATTGGAGAAAAAGATATTTACGGTATAAATAACCAGTTAAGTCAATTGATGGCTTAAATACGATTTCATATGGAATATTCATAGGTGTCAGGTAAACACTCAAGTACAATACTCAGTGTAAAACGACAGAGAAGTGCAGATATTTCTGGTTCTTACTGGTTCCTTTCTCGTTCCTTTGATACTGATTGTTAATTTCAAGTCCAGAAATTCAAAACGCATTGGTGTAGTGGTTAGCACACTCGCCTCTCAAGCGGACGCCCCGGGTTCAATACTCGCGAGGGACACTTTCTTTTAAAGTTAATTTACGTAAAAGTTGGTAGATTTCGCTCTTGTAAGAAGTTGTTATTATTTTCATTTATTGTATTTTAATAACATTTATTCATCATTAGTGCTAACTCTACAAGAGGTATTTTATTGAAACTGAATGTACAGTTAATGTTAGACATTCTTCTTTAATCGACGTATTATCACCAGACGAAATTTTTGCACGGTCTTTATTTATTTCTTTCTCATATATAAAAATCTTTTCCATCAACGCCGTTTATCCTTTTTAAAGATATTTCTTGTTTCATATGAACCGTGTTTAATTTTCGGGCCAGTTTTATTCCCTATCTCTAAAACCTTGCCTTTAAAATAAATAAATAATATGGACTGTGACTTAACTGAAAAGAGTTTTTGGTGTATTACCTTTTGAAGGTATTAACGACATCAAAGAACTGGCGCTGGCTTTTTAATGAGCGAATCGTTTTTCTTTATATCAAAAAAAGGTTTTATAGAGATAAAAATAAATCATTTAAAATACTGAGCTTCTCTGCAATTCCCTTCTTTATTTCTAGTTTTACGTGTTGCAGACCTGGGAAATATTTTTATATAATTATCCTGATTTTCATGATGTCATTTTTCAGTCCTCGTTTTTGGGCGTATTTTGTTATACATGTTACCGGCCGGCTGGCTGTGTATGCAGGTAGGTCAGCCAGTACCCCGAGACTATGCTATGTTTACAGGTAGGTCGCACGACTGGGTATGGTAGGTCACCTAGTGGCGGTCTAGTTATTCTGTTATGGTTTCTAGCCACTACCTTTAAGTATATGAAAAATCAAATATTTTATATGTGTTAAAAACACAGACCTTTTCGCTGTTGTACGATTAGCTTTCACCTTTTAATTTGAACAATAAATATCAGAGTTAGCGAAACAATCAGGTCTAAATCAGCTTCAAGTTCTTCATGTACGACGAAATAACTTCCTGTTTTACATCTATGTTATGTACCAGAATTCGCTGTAGTAATTGCTTTACCAAGTTAATAAGGATATATGGAATTATGTTTGAAATTATCATTAATCAGATGTTTTGAGGAAAAAAAACACGGGTTCCAACATAATTGTTGTATGTTTGCTGTATGAGACGCACAATGACAAAATTGGTCTGAAGACCTGTGCGTCCAGTATAGATCCAAATCAGGCTGTGAGATATCCACCAACCAGTCCGACGTGATTATCGACACTTCGTATGAAAAAACATGTTTTGCCCTCAGACATTTTGTTATTGAACCTACGTTCCTTTTATGTTAACCATGCAGATATAGCTTATTCTTGAATATATTCGATAGTTTATTTAACCATTAGATATTTGCTCAAAACGAGAAGATAATCCAGAAAATCCTTCGAAATGGGGCCAAAAACTTCCAGCTAGGTTGCTGCCATAGGGGGCCGGGACGGTGTTGGGATGGTGTGGGGTGCCTTTTAGAACTAAAATCTATGACTGATATAATATAACATTAACAAGGGATGGAACTCTACACATTCAATTTTCTACCATCTCTCCATTTTTTATCAATAATTTGGATACAAGTGGCATGAATTCATTGAAGCATACAGGTTATTATCTGTTCTATATATCTCTTTCAATAACCATTTACATCAATTCTCAAATCCAACCCGTTTTTCTAAAAATCTCACTAGAGTGACACAAAAACAACACTTTCTCTTTAGTCCATGGCAACACAATGTCGCAACCACGATTTACACCTGTAAAACGTTCGAGAACGCGGAAATCGGAGATAAAGGCTAAAAGTCCTTTATAGCCTGCACAAAAACTTATCGTTTACCGATAAATGTAGTCGCTAATCACTTAATCCTTGGGTAGTTTGCACCGAAATTCGTAAATTATGTTCAATTGTTGCTGGGAGCTGCCATGATTATTCACGTGACTTCGGCTATGTAGCAGTCATAAAAGATTCTTTCTAATTGGTCAAGAAATCGACATTAGTTTATTGACCAATCAAAAGAGTCTTTACAATTCCCCTGTTGGATAAGGTCACATGATTGATCAGGGAAGCTCCCAGTGACAACTTTGTGTAATTTGACAATTTCGATGCTTACTACAATTAATTAAAGTTTTATGTGAATACCGTCAGCGGTAAATGGTGACATTTTGTACAAGTTATGCAGGGCTTATAGCCTTTATCTCCGATTTCCTCGTGCTCGAACGTTTTACAGATGTAAATCGTTGTTGCGACATCGTGTTGGACTAAAGAGAAAGTGCAGTTTTTGTGTCACTCTAGTGAGTTTTTAGAAAAACGGTTTGGATTTGACAAATGATGTAAATGTTTATTGAAAGAGATATATAAAACAGATAATTACCTGCATGCTTCAATGAATTCATGCCACTTGTATCCAAATTTTTTATTAAAAATGGAGACATGGTAGAAAATTGAATGTGTAGAGTTCCATCCCTTGTTAATGTTATATTATATCAGTCATAGATTTTAGTTCTAAAAGGCACCCCACACCATCCCAACACCGTCCCGGCCCCTATGGTTGCGACAAGCTATGTCTCCGAAGTTAAGAGCGATGTAGACTAACCGTATAAGACACTACAATATACATCAATAGGGAAGGATGTCACTGATCAAGGCGCGTAAGAGCGAATTGAACATTTTGGCCGCAGAAGAGATCATGCTTTCTGCAAAAACATAACATTGTGGCATAGCGATAAAATACGGTAAATTCGAATTGTTTGGCCTTTGTTAATAATTGGCCTAATTCGCCGCCGATTGGAAAAGGCGAAAATTAAACACACCGACATTTGTCACTGGTAAAATTGAATACGCATCAGTACAGGTTTACTTAATGGCCGCCATTGCAATGTCATCGGTAAAAAATATCAAAATCTGACGGCAGTTCAATAGAGCTTAGCACAAACAATATTTTATTTATTTTAAGAAAGGTTAGAACAGTAACAAAAAAGTCGGTGCATAAAATCACCGAAAACAACCGAAAAAACCGAATAAGACCGAAAAAGACATAATAAAACCGAAAAAGGGACAGAAAACCACTTTATAAATCAAATCAAATGTATAATTTATGTATAAATGTAAATTATAATTTTTAAAATGAATGATTTTTAAGATTTTATGAAAATAAGACCGAATTAGACCAAATCAGGGACAGAAAAACACTATTAGTCGACCGAAAACCACTTCTTAAAAGAAGCCAATGTATAATTTCGATATAAATTCCAAATTTAATCATTAAAATGAATGATTATGAAAATATATGGTTAAATAACGATCATTAAGACCGAATAAGACCAAAAGAGTTACCGAAAACAACTTCTTCATTAAAGGACAATGACTTTATATATAAATTATACGTCAATTATAGTGGTTTTGGGGCGGAAAATAGTGTTTAAATTTTCGGTCCCTGTTTTTTTAAAGTTTTATTATGTCTTTATTGTATATTGTAATTATGATATAAAGGTTTTTCCGATACTAATATAAATATCTCAATTTATTTCTTAACATCTATAATTAAACATTATTCCTTTCTTTGGTTGAAATTTTTTTTTCACAATGATACATTGAATTTTGATTAAGAAGTGGTTTTCGGTCGTCCCTGATTTGGTCTAATTTGGTCTTTTAGATACGTATAATAAGTTGTTAACCATTTATTTCATGCTATTTACATAAAAACACAACGACTAAATAACGCAAAACATTATTTTAAAATTCCATATGAGTGTTTTGATACTGACAACAATATGTTGCGTACGTTTTAAAGAACAATCAAATATGAAGAAAGGACTCAACCTTTTGTCACATATTTACGCGATCATTAAGCAACCAAGAAATTCAAGCTCTAACACCCTTTTTAAAAATATCTCATATGGTTTAAATACGTTAGAACAAAAGCACACAACACATTGTTTTTAGTATCATATTACTCATGTGGGAATCGAAAATGATATTTTTGTTGTTGTGTGTTTGTGTATTGATTTATTTATAATTTTAGGGAATGTCTATGTCAAGTTATTTTTCTTAACTTTTCTAATGTTTCTTAATATATGCAAACAAAGATACGTTAATAACATGTTTTGTGCAAAGTTATATTGAATTGCGTTTAACGTTAAAGGATTATGGTATTTTCTTTTTTATCGATAAACGTGCAATGATTTAGCCCTCACTCAGCGGGTTTTCACACCAAGTCTTCAGCGACGATCCCATTATTTATCGCTTATCAATGCTGCTCAACAGAGCTCGTGATTTTAATTTACATTTTAATAAGTTTCAATTCATTTAGAGCGTCGTGTTGGGAAGGGAATATATTTGAAATGTCGATTTTGAAATATAATTCATCCTATTACAAAATAAAGAAAATTTAAGGTGTGAATATAACTTACGGTACGGTTTGCACAAATATTGTGACAACAACAATATACTTTGTCCATTAGAATAGTCTAAATAACTGCTGTATTGTTGATTTTGTAATAAACTTGCTAAAGGTCGAAATTGTAAAGCACCTGATTGAGATTTTGGAATAGTGTCTACTTGAAGAACTGTCTCTTATGACACTATGCGGCTTGTTTTAAGTATGTTTTTGTTTTAATAATAATAATAATAATAATAATAATAATAATAATAATAATAATAATAATTATAACAGAATAAAAAGGATGGCAAGTATATTTTATTTCACAGTCACACTGAACTGTACTCGTACAACATGACTGTGTTTGTTTAATACAAGTGGGCAGAGTGTGCCCTATTTAGTTTGAATGCTCTAGGTCAAGCGGTACTCCAGTTATTGACCGGATACGGTTTTCACTCTTCGGGGCCCCTGTGACCTTGACCTTTGACCTACTGAACCCAAAATCCTCTACTCAATAAAGACATCCATCGTATGAAGTTTGAAGGCTCTGGGTGAAATAGAACTCCTGTTTTTGAGCAGAAACGGTTTTCACTCTTTAGGCCCCTGTGACCTTGACCTTTGACCTACTGACCCCAAAATCAATAGGGTTCTTCTACTTAATAAGGGCTATCATCCTATAAAGTTTGCTCTGCGTCAAAGGGTACTCGGGTTATGGAGCGGAAACGGTTTTCACTCTTCGAGCCCCTGTGACCTTGACCTTTGACCTAATGACCCCAAAATTAATAGGGTTCTTCTACTCAATAAGGGCCATCACCCTGTGAAGTTTGAATGCTGTAGGTCAAACGGGACTCCAGTTATTGAGCGGAAACGAAGTGTGACAGACGGACAGATTGACAGGGCAAAAACAATATGTCTCCCCCAGAGGAGGGGGGGGGGGAGACATAATTATTCAAGGACAACTTATAACACATATCATACTGTTTCTATTAAAATCGAAAATCCAAAGGGAAACGATCTTTTGTCGCAAATAAACTCAATAACTAACAGTTTAATCGACAATAAAGAAATGTGATTTAATTAAGAGTTCTTTGAAGGGGTCAATGTCAACTCAAAGTCCATTAAACATTTTGGGCGTTTTTGACCTAGTTTTTAATCAATCAGATCTTGTAAATAATGCACGCTTCAATTTTTGTAATGCAGACGGAAAACCAAAAAAAAAAAAAAAACGATTTCGTTAAATGGCTATTTTGAGAAAATTTTTGGTGGTGAAGAAGCTGTATTTAAGATCGTTTAGTTTGATTTGGGATGGAAGGTTCGTGGAAATAAACATAAAGAGGCGTTTATTAACGTTCAATATTAAACAAGTATACATGCTGTTCATTTGATGGCTGAGATCAGGACCTTCGCGTGTAAAGCATTCCTCACAACCACAACATCCGTGCTGAAGATTACGAAACTGAGATTTGAAACCTGTCCAAAACTCAAGCATCTGACTGGCTGAAACGGCGACCAGTCACAATTTCATCAATCAGATGCTTGTGATTTGAGACTGGTTTCCATTCTGTTTTATAATCTTGAGGCCATGATAGTTAAATATGACTTTATTGAAACTAAAATATCCTCGTCAGTATATTTGACTATAAGGGGACGTAACTAAAAGTATATTCAATTTGAAAAGATTCTTTGAATACCGAATTGTTTGTGAAAACACCTCGGATTTACACCGTTTAAAACTGTGGTAAATTGTTTTTATCGTTAACAGAACCCTGGTTGATGCATCTATCTGTTTTTAATATAATTCTTGTCAACTTTTAAAATACACTTAAAGTTGCTCAGCTTTTGAGAAAAGGCAATGAATGAATTTATTAATTAAACATATGTCCTCTTTGTTTGTTGTCACTTTTGTGTCAACGAGATTTCATTATATATCAATAGATAAATGCCTTTTATTGTAGACTTAATGAAAATTAAAGGACATTCTTGACATGATATAGCCTCTACCTGTTATTATCACTGTATGACATTCACTGTATATAAACCGATTGTATCATCAAACGGATAAGGCGAATTGATTGTCATAACAATTTAGTAGCCAGTTCAAAAATGAGACGAGTTTTTATGAATTGTAATCAGAAATTCAACCGACAAATATATGTTATAACAGGCGATTGTTGTAGCTCTCGCTATGAATGACATTGTTTGCTTTTGAATGCAATATGCTTTTAAAAATCGCCCAAATCACCCACACCAAGTACCATTTACAATGTATACTGTTCTTAAACCAGGGTAAATTTTTATGTTTTGGCAGGTTTTGAGAGGTATTCTCAAGCTCAGTTAAACAAAAATAATTTCAACCTTTATACATGTATACGTTAGTTTATTTGGAGGCTTGTATGAAAAATTAAACGGTCGCCCACGTACGATCGGCCTGATAGTTTAATTTTCATACATGCCTCTAAATAAACAATAACCTAATAATATGAGTCATTTTATAATTCTCTATTAATTCATTATTTTCAAATTCTTCTCCCCGTTTTTTATACAAAATGTTTTATTATTTCTCCAATTATACCCGATTTGTATAGACAATATATGAAGACGAACTCCTCAATCTTACCCAAAAACATTAATATGATAAAATCACTAAATGTGTATCTCCATAAATGATACAGATTATTGGAAAATCATTCGACACAGATCACACTAAATCATACAACAGAAATATGTGTTCGCTATAGATGATAGTTTATTGATGCTATAAATGATACAGTCATTACGAAATACACCCTTCAAACATCCTAATAATTTATGCTATCTATTGATTAAAAGCTATGTTGTAATGTAGTTACCTTTATATTAATGCAATAAAAACATAATACTAGTATGTATTGGTTTATCAAAACTTTTATTTATACAGAATAACACTATTTTGACACAATAATGTGGGTCACTTGCCAGACCTTGTTGTGACTAAATTCTAATTTGGAAGTTTTATCCGTATAAGTGCATATAAATCAAAAGATATAACAACCAATCATGAGAATACAAAATATTACTTACTTGTTTTTGTTGAAGGTACTGTGTTATTTACGAATAGTTTTCTTCGTTTTCACTGTGTTATTTACGAATTGTTTTCATCGTAGCCATGCAATCAGCTTGCTATATCCGTAGATGATACAATCGGTTTATATACAGTGACATTTGTAACGGGTTATTTTACTGATAACAGTACTGGTTATATGTACGGGGAGACTTTTACGGCCGCCACAGTGCTCAAATAGCGCTACTGTGAATTTCAAATGATATTGCCTTTACCTGGGAGCGAACCCGCACCGTCACGGTGACAGCGCCTAGTGATGGTTAACTAACAAGCGTACAATAAATGTTTTGATATTTGCGATATATTAACCAAACGGCCAACCAGTCCATATCATATGCTAAACTGATGTCCGACATATATAATAGTACAATTAATAACAAGACCAACTTAAATCTATACAGTAAATTAAAAAGCACATTTTTTAATAAAATAAAACATTCAATCAAACTAAATTTCTGGCTTTGAAATGTCCTAAAAATGAAAACTGACTAAATTAAATAAATGTTACCAATTTAATTTCTGTTTCAATCAGAATAAAATATACAAAATTCATCTTAAAACGGGTAAAACCTATAAAAGAAATTTCACTATATCGGTAAAAAACTATGTGCCAAATAACTATGACAACAAAACACTGTGAAATTCACACGTATAATTTGTTGAATGCATGTTCGTTAATTTGTAACCAAGTTTCCTTGACACACTTTATCAGCTGAACACCATATTTCACGGAGATTGTGTCGTCAAATTCTCTTACTTCTGGTGGATTAGAATTTTTACTTCCCCAATCTCTATAATGATGAAGAAGTCCTGTTTCCATGGGTACTAAATTTTCATGATTACACCGGACGTTATGAATCACTACGGAAGACACATTGGCAGTTCTCAAGATATATTTGGATCTTGTTCCGTGCAGACTAATTAGCTTGTTACGTTCGAGGTTTTGGAGTGTTATAAGACGGAACTTCTCCACTTTGGCGCTGTCATTGATTGTTATATTCGAGTTTTTCCAATCTTTTCTGAAAAATGTATTTCTAAAGACATACACGCATGCATCATCGTTAATTTTATCCAGCATTTGTTGCCACGTGGTGATACCCTTCTCCCGTGGGATAATAAATTCATCTAAATCAACATATACCAAGAATCTGCTGGACGCTTTGTTCCTAAACAAACAATCGTGTAGAGCGGCAACTTGTCCGAAATAGTGTATTTCATCATGTATGTTATTGTTGCCATCCAACATCACACCTATTGGCCACTGTATCACTTCAACTAAGCCTCGTTTTGAATAAAACTCGAGAACTCTTGCTACATTTTCATGTGAAGAATAATTATACACACTGAACCATTCGGCACCAAGTATTCTATTCAGTTCAATCCATTCAATCAGATTATGTATGTTGGAAAACTTGAAATGCAGAGGAGAAAGGCACACTGTAAAATTACGTTGGTAATTTGTGGAACTGGTCACTGGTTTCGACATTAAAATAAGCATGTTGGTTGGTGTGTTGCAGTGTGATGTTACAACAGAAACATGTGTTGGAACTATATCAGAACTAACTGAACACTTAAACAGTGTCGCCGTATACCTGAAGAAGAAATAAACAACAAAAATGTCATTAATCTCTACCAGGCTTCGTTTGGTGTTTTCCGCTATTATGAAAGTGAACATGTCATATTTTGGGCAAATGTATAAATGATCATTTTAAAGGCTTAACTACCTATTTGTTTTTACGAAGAGATTAAAATATTTTAAGTTTAAAGTTTTTATCATTTTATATTTGCATAAATATGCTCGTTATACTCGTTATTAGCACGAAAGGAATTATAATGAAACCCCTCTATAAAGACCACCTATAGAACTCGGAAATAGTGGTCACAATTCTTGTGTAGAAAAGTGCATATCTGTAAAAATGACATTGAAATAGTTTTATTATTGGGATGGTCTTAATATTGGGATGATCTTTATAAGGGGTTTAACTGTACAGAATTCTACAAAGAACTTACCTCTTTCCATGGGGTTCTGGTAGATCCTTCGATCTCGCAACTACTTCCACCATGCTTACACTCACGGTATTTTTTTCCAAAGTCCATATCTGGCAATACAAATCTAGCGAGTGGACGATTCTGATTCCAATCACAGTTATTTCTTTATTGTTCAAGAGATAAGCCGAAAAAACGAATGTCTTGTTGGTATCAACAGGCTGCCACTTTTCTGTTTGTGACATATTCAGTTGAAAAGTAATCCCAGGACACGCTGACGTTTTTGTAACGACGGTAATTGAAATATTTGTACCAGGACGCGCTGACGTTTTTATTGTAATCTTCGAACTAGGATACGCTGACGTTTTTGTAACACCAGTTATTGTTATATTTGAACCAGGACACGATGACGTTTTTGTAACACCGGTAATTGTAATATTTGAAACGAAAATATTAAGAGATGTTTTGTTTATTTTCATGAAAGAAAGATAACGTTTAGAAATTGTATCATTTGGTACGCTATAAAGTATGAGATATGGTAATACTAAAATAACAATAATACAAATAATCCAATATACTTTTGTATTGCACTTCATGGCAGTATTAACTGTTATTCATTTAAATTTGTTTTATCCCTTGACTAGATTTTGCTGAAATGAAGATGCATATTAAATAGAAGTCGTTTATACTAGCTTGTTTACCTCGTTCGGTGGAGCAGGGTATAATGTGCCCCCTGTGTGTATTTATAATTTCATTAGCATAATATCTTTGGTGAATGGAATGACATGGTCGACTAAACCATTCATTATTTTCATCTGTCAACTTAATGTACCAAGGTTTAAAACTGAGAACGGAAACCAGTCTCAAATCTCAAGCATATGATTGGCTGAAATGGCGACTAGTCGCCATTTCAGCCAATAAGATGCTTGAGATTTGAGACTGGTTTCCAATCTCAGTATCATAACCTTTAGACAATATCTTAAATGAAAAGAGAGTCGAGTGTCTTACCTTTTATGGGTTTTTACGACATTTATCCCATTCCATCGGGGAATGATTAACAGATTGTCATTTTTTGAATGCCCTTCTATACTATAAACACCTTTATATTGAGATACTGCGTATCGACTGCAAAAAAGTCGGCCATCAATGTTATCTGCATATAAAATGGGAAATATGCAGTATGTGAGATGAATTTTAAATATATAACCTTCCACCGAAAAGACAGCAATTCTGCACATGTATGGTGTATGTTTTTGAAACATGTATTTTTGACTGCTGAAATATTACCAGAAACGCTGCAATACACATACCCTACGTTATTTTTGGTCACATTTATCCAGAAGTATGAATAAGATAGACATTGATTTAAATCTTTAACTCTCTTTAACTGTAAATAACAGTCTTCAATTCATGATTTTAACATGTAGTTATTGACATTGAAACAGATCGTTGCGATATCCTCCATTTTGCATACAATTAAATGTTAAGAGAACAGAAAATTACTCTGATTTTTAAGGTACTCTCTCATGTTAAGGAAGAAACCCATATGAACCAACAGCAGCGTTTGTTTTTTTTTAATAATAAATCGGTTTTTAAGTGTCATCTTATATAATTGCCTCCCTTTTAAATTTTTACATTGGTGTGATGAAAGTAAATAGTACTAAATACATTTAGGAAACAATAAACACTAAAATACATTTAATAATTGATCCCAACTATATCAACTCAGTTCAGTTCTTTTTAAATTATTTCTTAACACTGGAAGAAACTACTCTAGCATAAATTGTAAACGTGTGTAATTAATGAACAGTGCCCAAGGTTATAAAACTAAGCATGGAAACCAGTCTCAAATCTAAAGCATCTGATTGGCTGAAATGGCGACCAGTCGCCATTTCAGCCAATCTGTGCCCAAGGTTATAAAACTGAGCATGAAAACCAGTCTCAAATCTC
Source organism: Corbicula japonica (assembly GCA_038501625.1). Lineage (NCBI taxonomy): Eukaryota > Metazoa > Mollusca > Bivalvia > Venerida > Cyrenidae > Corbicula > Corbicula japonica. The sequence continues at coordinate 95,824 of JAZAYU010000937.1, read as the reverse complement.
AAACATCTGATTGGCTGAAATGGCGACTGGTCGCCATTTCAGCCAATCAGATGCTTGAGATTTGAGACTGGTTTTCAAACTCAGTTTTATAACCTTCAGCCCAGATGCTTGAGATTTGAGACTGGTTTCTAAACTCAATTTTATAACCTTCAGCCCAGTCAGAATTTTAGCTGAGTGTAGTCAAAGTGACGATATCACATAGGATATGACTAGTTGTAACATGCTGTGACAGGTATAAAATATGACTAGTTGTCACATGCCGTGACAGGTATAAAATATGACTTGTTGTGACAGTTTTTTAAAAATCGATTGAATCCAATTGGCTAGCCGCTTCATTTCCGATTTAGCTAAAATACCAAATCCGGGATGTATGAAGCAAACAGATAATTTTGACCGGTAGGAAGTTAGCAGTAGCAGTCAGCAGTAGCAAAATTTTAAAACGTGATATTGACAGCAGAAGCACAGCAGTAGCTTTAGCAAAATCACTGGTAGGAAGTTAGCAGCAGCAGTGAGAAGTAGAAGAAGCAAAATTATAAAGCGTGAAGTTGGCAGTAGCAGTAGGAAAATTATAAAACGTGAAGTTGAGTAGCAGTAGCACAGCAGTAGCAGAAACAGTGTAGCAGAAGAACAGCATAGCATTTTCGCGATTTCACTAACGTTATTTAGAGGGAATAGGCCGCTAAAAATAGCGCAATATTTCGCCCTATTGACTGGGAAAGTGAAACCCCGATCATTTTCGCGATTTCACTAACGCGGTTTAGAGGGAATAGGCCGTTAAAAATAGCGCAATATATTGCCCTATTGACTGAAAAGGTAAAAATCCGATATATACACCCTGGCTAACCCGGTACGCTTCGCGAACGGCACTACGCCGCGATCACGGCATATGTAACGCTTTTAACCGACATAACCGGTGTCAATATAGGAGATTTTGTGGGGTAAGGTAAGAAAATCGCAGAGCTTTTGGTTAGATTTTTAAATAATACTCAAACCAACAGGCCTACATGGCTGTCAAGTCATAACACTTTATGATTCTAGTCTTCTCTGTGTCCAGAATATAGTAGTTTGCTCAATTATTCGTGAAAATGGACTCGCCTGTGCTGCAAATGTTGTAAATTTCCTGTTCAAACCTATCTTACTTGATCTAAACTGAAGTCAAGTGAAGAATTATGACTGCGTTAAAATTGTCTGTGCTGGAGTTAAACGCACTGTACAATTTTTGCGTCTCTTATCTATACTTACTTCTTGCCAAAAAATGAGAGACCACACACCGTACACCGGCACTTGTTTTTTGCTACGCTGCGTATCACGGCAATTTATTCGACGCTGGTATACAGATATACTTTGGTTTTCAAAATCTTTTACTGTTTTTCACATTTAATTGAGCTGTAGTTTGTTTTGTTGGTATGCATTGCAAAACTGAGTTTGATATACTTAAAAATTCTTCCATCAACAAGCAGGAGCGGATGCAGATGGTGTTCTTTTGGGTTGCTCAAACACCTTTTTGGTGCATCAATATTTAATTCTCATGGGAATTATGGCCAGATGGTTCGAAATTATCATTTATTATATACCCATGAATGATTTAAGCATAGTGCATCGTTAATCCGCAAAATTGATTCAACTCGTCAGATTAGAAATTCCGTATCAAACAATGACCATTTCCAATTCTTTATTTTGCAGCTGCCCGTGTTCTATGTGACGTCATATACTACGTCACACTAGGTTGTCGTTATTTTCCGGCACATAACGAACTCCAAAATAGGAAATTTCCGTCGCAGTTTTACAAACGTTATGGTATTTTTACGCCATTCATACATTTTCTACGCCATTCATAAATTTGCTATCGCGTTGCTATTTTGAGTTCAGCTATAATGTAAACCACTTTTTTGACTAAAATTTTGTTGTTTAGTTTATTTAAATTTGTTTTGAGCGAGAAGGGTATATAATAAAAGGAACATTATGACAGTATGCATTCTGTAGGTTCGTATTATTTCTCGTTGCGTATGTAAACCACATCACACTCAACCTTCGGTCTCGCGCGATACATACCCAACTCGAAAAATACGAACCTACAGAATGCATACTGTTTTAATATTCCATATATAACTACCCTAAGACTAACACAAACGAACTTCTTTTCTGGAAATCATTTATCCGACCCTGAACAAAGCTAGCAGAGTATTTCAAGCAATACAGGATTCCCCTACCGATGAAAACCCCAATTAATAATTTGTGAAAGATAGATACGGTTTATTCCATGTAACTGACATATGGTGAAAAAGGAAATGATGTATATTATGCTGTAATCTGTATATGCAGGATCATTTTTTACCGAAGGTTGAAGGTCAGGTATACTTAAAAATAAAGAAGCAAACTTTTATAACTAAGGTGATTACAGCATTATGTACAACATTTAAGTTTTCACCACAGGTCAAAAGTCAAGTCAGTTTCTTGGAATAAACATTAACTACCTTTCGCGAAATATTGATAAGGGTTTCACTATTAGGGACCACTGCTGTGCGTGCTCTGATAGCCTTGTTCAGGGTCGGATGAAAGATTTTCGAAAAAGGGTTCGATTAAGTCAGTCTTATGGTAGTTATGCGATAATTACAACTTTCTGGACATAATACACTTGAAAATTAAATACTGCTGCTCCAAAAAGGAGTTTGAGCAACCCAAAAGAATACCATCTGGATCCGCTCCTGCTTGTTGATGGAATAATTTTTAAGTATATAAAACTCTGTTTTGCAATGTACACCAGCAAAACAAACTACAGCTCAATTAAATGTGAAGAAACAGTTTAATATTTCGACAACCAAAATATATATTTAATACCAGCATCGAATAAAATGCCGTGAAATACGCAGCCTAGCAAAAATTAAATGCCGTTGTACGGTGCGTGGCTTCTCATTTTTTTGCAAAAAGTAAGTAAAATATAGATAAAACACACTCAAATTTTACACTGCGTTGACCTCCACTTAAGAAAATTATTAGGCAGTCATAATTCTTCACTAGACTTCAGTTTAGTTCAGGAAAATTACGTTTGAACAGGAAATTTACAACATTTGCAGCACAGAGAGGTCCAGTTTCACGAATGATTGAGCAAACTACTTTATTCTGGACACAGAGAAAACTAGAATCATAAAGTGTCATGACTTGACAGCCGTATAGGCCTATCGGTCTGAGTGTTATTTAAAAATCTGACCAAAACTCTGATTTTCTTTCCTTACCCCACAAAATCTCCTACATTTAAACCGGTTAAGCCGGTTAAAAGCGTTGCATATGCCGTGATCGCGGGGTAGTGCCGTTCGCGAAGCGTACCAGGTTAGCCAGGGTGATATATCACAGGGTGAACAGGCTTAAACACGATACTTAAAGCGAGGTTTTTCGTTGTGCATTGCGATTTCGGGTCAACATATCGTGTTACAATCGCCTTGGGACGTCATTGTAAAACCAAGCTGACACAAATTGAACACTTTATTCAGATGAACAGTCACTTCACTACGGCTTTAGCTACGAAAATCGAATTGTTTCGTCTTGTCATATATATCAAAGACCTATATTATACATTTATATATATATATATATAGGTCTCTGTATATTATATACTCCAAAATCAAAAATGGGCCGTTGTTATTGCAAGAAGAGTAATCAAGTTTTTTTTCTCTCGTATGCAACAACACGAATTCTGCATGGAATGGAATTATTTGGGAAAAAAACTTATAAGGGTATCATCTTTTAACTAAGGAATTTCATACACGACAGCGTACTGTTTAATGCGTACTCGATCCTGCTTACTGCGAGCTGCCTGCTGTTTCATTGCATAACTCTTAGCATATTTTAGCCACTATAAAGTTCTTTGACCGATATTAATGTTATAGGTTCTATACCTATGACAGACACTAGACACTACTAGACAGTAAGCTGTTAATAGTAAGCAATGTACCGTAGGAAGTAAGCAGGATACAGAAGACAGAAAACAAGACGCAGTCGTTTGTGATGTCAGCGAAATATTCGGAATGTATTAATGTTTTGTATCATACTTCTGTGCTACTGCTACTGTTACTGCTACTGCTGTGCCACTTATACTGCTACTACTGTTCTTCTGTTATTGCTACTGCTGTGCTTCTGCTACTGCTAATTTCACGTTTCCTACTGTTTCGCTTCTTCCCATACATATAATTTTGAGCCTACATAAAATATTGTTCGGATTTATTTTTTAACGGTACGAAACTCTTTTAAAGTGTAGCCTCTATTCTTAAACAGTGTTACAGCGTAAGCATCTAACCAACAGTAGTGTTTCAATGCTGATTTAAACTCTCGTCATATTTTATGTGTTTCTTTTCTGACAGGGAAATGCAAGATATTCAGATTGTCACTAGAATTACTCATATCTAGGAACCACTGTTATTATGTTAGAAAAAGGTGAAATATGCATATCAGGAATCGCCACATTCAGAAAAAACAGCCTCCCCACACAGTCAAGAAGAAGAGAGGGGGAGACTAATAATTTAACATAACGTGCTGCTGGCTAAAATGTGTACTCGAAAAGGGATGTTTCCACCCATTATGATTGAAACTTGAAGCATTCTTGGTTATTTTATATAAAAGCACACTGGATAACTTGACATCTAATTATTTAAAATGGTTGTCACATATGGGGCGCGTCACGGGAAAAGGTACCTTCGGACAGTTGACGTCAACCCTAGAAATGGCGTCATAAAGCTGAGCAGACGACATTGATTTTTATGCATTTCGCGTTAAAACTATCATTTTATTGTCAAAATGTGAAAGAAAAGCACTTGTTATTTATGAGAAATATTTAGATAGTTGTAAGTTCTTTCTAAATATAGTAACAACTAAAATGTCACAAAATATGACCAAAGGTACCTTTTCCCGTGGCGTGCCCCATATTTTAATATAGTTACGTAGGCCTATTATCATTAAGAAAACATATAAGCCGTTGAATCAAATCCTTCCGTATTAATTTCCATCGTTGTCCCTGATGTTTGTTTGTTTATGTATAACCAACCTGATTAAAATCATATCCTGAAAACTGCTCCGCTATCCGCTTACAATTTCTGGACGAATTATGGGTCATTGTCGGTCATCCTGATGACCGACATATTATAATGGACCAAACTTGAGCTTTCTACCTGAACACCGGTTAACAGTGATGTAAAGCAAAGATCACGTTCCAGACGGAATAGATAATTAGACTCTTACTCAGTTGTTATTTATGGATAGACTCTTACTCAGTCGTTATCTATAAAAACCTAGAGGCCTCTTATTGGCCGTTGAAGGACGTCACATTTGGAGTCTGTACCTATTCTTAAATCCTCTCTCCTGCTTCTTATCAGCTAGACTTACTATCCATAAAGATATTTCCGACAACGAACAATAAACATATACATGTCAAGGTTTTTGTCTAGTAAATGTACACTGTGTATGATAAACAAAAGATGTACAGCTTATAAATTTATTAAACCAAAGCAAATAAAATGTGTAGAGAACACCGAACAGAGATTAGCTACTTATTTTGCTGACCATGAATCTACGAACTTGTGGAGCATTTTGTGAAACTCGTGGATCAGAGGTATCCCAGGGAATGTTTTACATGGTTTAGCTAGCTCGATATGGATACATCCGTCGGTACTTTCTTGATAATTTTTCTACTAATCAACTAGTTGCTAAAGTTTTATAAGGTTTTGAATGTAAAAATTATCTTTGGAACACCAGAACACACAGTTTTGCAGAAATTTTAAATCGGGTAATGAAACTGAAAATAATAGACACTACAAGTTTAAGCTTTACTTAGTTGTAACAAAATAATCTTTGGAACGAACACGCATACTTTTGCAGAAGTATCAAATCGGGTCATGAAACTGTCAATAATAGACAATATAAAAGTTTGCTTTCCAAAAAGCTAGTCGGTCATTAGCATAACCTTTTAACAAAAAAAAAAGACGGCGCTGTAGTGCATACTTGAATTTGCGAATTTTAATTCAATGCGTTAGGTTGTTTTTCGAAGTTATGAGACATACATAGTGAATACTAACATTCTAACGATATTGTTTTAGAAGGAACAATGTTATCATACCCGTGAGTCCCTGACAGACTGTTCACGTTTTTCTCTCCCACCCTATGACTGTGAAAAAAAACTTTGTTTTTAAACATATTCTGTAGCTGTTGATATTATATTTACAGCTTGATAATCGTTGCTTTCTAACACTTTCTGACACAAAAATATTGTTTGACAAACTTTAGAATTTTGGTTTACTTCCAAGTAAATTATTAACTTGTTCACAAACAGGGATAGATTTATCACCAGCTTAAAAACATCTCATTCGAAAGAGGAAATACCTATAAGTAAACTTACATTTTTGTATGGCATCCAATTAAATTGGCTTAAAATTCAATCTTCTCTGCCGTCTTGTTAAAATGTTATGGTAATGACCGACTAGCTTTTTGGAAAGCTAAAACTTGTTACTTAATAATTGACCAAATTGACCTTACGCTGGAGCTTCCGTAACCACGCCCACCGATTTTCAAGGGGAACTACTCTTCCGATTACCGTCAAACAAATAGCTAATCCAGTCGGTACGCTCGCAAACATACCTGATGATTTTGGAATAAATTACTTTAAATGTAACTTACGTCACGAAAGAAACAAAAAGCATAAGCGTTTATATCAAACTATTGGATGATTATAAAAAATAACGCACGATGAAGGAGCACAATGGATTACGGGGTGTCGGACATTTCAACCCCTAGACATAATTTTCAACCCATCGTTCATAACGAAGACTTTTTAACCCCTCGACTTTTCAACCCTTAAATGAAGACTGTTCAACCTCTGTCCCATTGGAAATTTCAATCCGCACATACCAACCTTTCCATTTGTGTAACCATTTATATTGGTGACATTTCAACCCCTATTATTTAAGATTTCAACCTCTGCCGTGAAAAAAAATTTATAGTATACACTACCAATTAATTCACTTGAAATGGTTATTATTTTACAATATTTTGCTGGTTTTAACATATTTATATGTGATTTAGTATAAGAATTTATAACAAATATACCTTTAATGAATAGTGTTTTAATACTATAGTTAATGAGTATTATTTGTTATTTTTCACAAAAAAGTGAATGTACTAGAGACCAGTGTTTTACAATGATATACCAAAACTAGATTTAATAACGGTAATAGTGGCGAACCTTTTAATAATTTTAATTACATTTATTAATCATACAACGCTATAATATAATACTAGGGATGACAATCGATATTCGAACATTTAAATATTCGAATACCGACGGGACATTCGAAAACGATTTTTGTGATTTATTATTAACTTTGTAAAATTTAATATAAAGAAGTAACAAATAAATTTAAATTATTATCGAAATTCGAAGTAAAATTAACAGAAACACCTGGTGTTATTTAAAGACGTTTCATGATCTATCTTCTGGTCCCAATTAACAGCGATTCACAGAACGCGAATTATCTCTATTATCTTTTGCGTATTATAACAATCATTTGATGCGGCTTTTTAGCTTCATCCAATAATAAAGTTTTCAATTCAAATAAAAACATACCTCACCATGGTCTTTCTTAAATCAGTCAGGTATTTGTTTAAAGAGTGTTTTTTGTTTGTTTTATTATCAAGATTATTAAGATGATGTACATATTCAAGATCCAGAATCATTCTTATTTAAATGAATGAATGAAATGAATGAATGTCTTTATAGAGGGTAACCCAATTAGTCAAAATAACTAATCTCCCTTGGGGCCCTCTTAATAAGTACATACACATATTCAGTAGTAACAAAACATAGAAACAACAATGATATGCAAAATACAAACAGAGACATGAAAAAATATTAAATCAATATACATATATAATGCGATCGATAAAAGTTAAGAACATGATCAATCAAGTTTAACTTAAATCGTCAAAATAATCATAATCAAAATGTTTAACAGTCAATGTTTAAGAGTTTTATTGATTATTATCAAAAAAAGGTGTGCGGTTTTTGGAAGTATGTATCATAGTTAGTTCTGCTTTATCCAATTTGTTAGGTTAATGGTAAACTGATTAAGTGTTTTACTTAATCTTATGCTTTCCGGTATACTATTCCAAATCCTGGATCCAGAGTAAGGCATACTTTCCTTAAATAATTCTATTCTTGGTCGCAGTTCTATAAAAATCTGTAGAGCTGGAATTTCTTATATTGAAACCGGATGACTCCCTATATTGGAACATATCTTGTATGTATTCAGGTACAAGTTTATTATGCACTTTAAACATAAATTTGGCTTTCCGAAGTACAATTCTCTGGTGAATAGTAGATAGATAGATAGATACCTTTATTTCCTCCACGTGGGAGAGCATAACATATTTACAATGTAATCATACAATGACAAATACAAAAGAGAAAGAAACACAATACTTCTGTCATAACGGCTTAATTAACACTGTGATGACATATGTAGACGTTACCAGCATGCAATTAGTAATAATAATAATAATAACAACAGACTGAGTGTGCGTCTCCTTAAATTTAAGAAAACATACCGAGGGCACAGTGAACATTCTAACTATACCGTCACAAGCCATCGGTAAGCACATAATTATTCTAAAATGTTGAAGAGAAAAAAACAATAAAACTTCAATAAAGTATCATCAGCATACTCTCGTATAAACTATCACAAAACGAAACGAAATTTAAGTGAGACTATTGAAAAAGAAATTTGCCGGTGATATATTCTCAGAGATAAGCAGTTTGATTAGATGTCTCAATAACATTAGATGAACTTTAACATCATAATTATCTGATACACATTTAAGGCCACCAACAATCGCGAAGATTTGATTGCAGCTATTTTTCTTCATGAATTTAAAGAAAGATGAATAACCATATTGGTAAATAATAAAATTGTACACAGCATTCCTGTCGTACTGATTAAATGTACAATGGTGAACTTTATGTAATATGATATTGTTGCTTAATAATTTGCATTTTGAACAAACTTCCGGGTAATTATACTTGGCATAAACCCTGCACATACTATTTAAAGCTGTTTTACATAACCAGCTAGAATTATTACAATTCCTTCTTAACTCCCAAAGAATGCAATTGTTTGACCGATCAAAACAATTCTCAAATATATCAGTATCCATATTTTCGGTAATTTTCCTTTTCCTTTCATTATAGTGGTAATTAATGATGTTGTTTGTGACTTGCCGATTCCAAATTTGTTTTGAAGGGAAATTGCCAGTAATCAAAAATTGGTCTAAATACAACTTCAAATTGTACTTAACGACTAATCGATATATATCAGGGATAAAACCTTGCGTTTGAAGGTCGACTGTTATAAAACGCAATAACCGATGAATAAAGAATCTTTTAGCAAGATATTTTGCCGGGAGGCGACAGAGCTGTCCAAAGAAGAGAAGTTTTTTGTATCGATGATTGATTCAATAGAGTATACCCCTAGAGCCCCTAAAGCTATTTCATTCGGTGCAGAGACAGGTAGGCCCTGAACCCGTTTTAAACAAAGTCTGTGACTCTTTTCAAGTGTTAATAATTGAGTTTGACTCAACGAATTTAACAGCTCGCATCCATATAATGCTTTTGGTTAAACTATCGACTGATAAATAGTTAACCATGTTGTAGGATTAACCTCATTTGGCAATAAACCTCAGTTTAAAAGACTGAAAAAAAGTACTCCTTAATTTAGAGTTAATTTCTGCCATGGCATCACGCATGTTTAAATAACTGTCACACAATATGCTAAGGTGTTTATAACTGTTGCTTGTTGGGATAAGTTCATTACCCTGTTTAAGCATGTCATTGTTTAGACTAGTTGCATTGAATGTTATAACGGAACACTTATAGTCCAGCCGTTTTCAGTAAAAATCGTTCACATTTGGTTAAAAGCACCAAATTTTGCACAAAGTTAGCTTGAGATTTACCGTTTGAAATGTGATAGAGACCCATTTTATATCTTTCCAAAATGGCCGATTTTTTCAAGATGGCCGCCAAAAATCTGGAAAATGCTGCTATTTAAAGGATTTTCATCGTATAGTTACAATTTTGGAGTCTAAACCTATATTTTCAAGGATGTTCTAAACATTAAAAGCAAAAGAAAGCACATCAGACAAATAATTAAGGAGCAAATGGCCTTTTTGTTACAGAATTTTTTCAAGATGGCCGCCAAACATCTGGAAAAGGCTGCTATTTGAAGGATTTTCATCGTATAGTCACAATTTTGGAGTCTAAACCTACATTTTCAAGGATGTTCTAAACATTAAAAGCAAATGTAAACACATCAGACAAATATTTAAGGAGCAAATGGCCTTTTGGTTACAGAAATTTTTCAAGATGGCTGCCACAAATCTGGAAAATGCTGCTATTTGAAGGATTTTCATCATATAGTCACAATTTTGGAGTCTAAACCAAAATTGTCAAGGATTTTCTAAAAACAGAGTCCGGTAAATGTTTGCGAATCCGGTGAATTCGCAAACTCAGGTACCCTTTTTAAGGGTCCTACACTAAATGTTTTTTCTTTAATATATAGTTGGGGGGTCTAATAATAAAACTTACTATGTTTTGAACCAATATCTCTAAAAGTGAGTGAGCTATCGTGTCTCAAACACCAAAATCGCCATGGCGATTTCGGAAACGCCATGGCGATTATTCGTCGCCATGAAATCCCCATGGCGATTTTTAGCCATAAATTTGAAATGGCGTTATTTCGCCATGGCGATTTTCAATCATTTTTCCGAAATCGTTTATACGCATTGAAAAGTAACGTTAGAATCATTATTGAACTTCTCCCTATTTCAAATCGCGGTTAAAATCATTTTTAAAAATCGCCATGGCGGTTTTTCGCAATGAAAAAAATGGCGGAATTTCGCAATAAATTTATGGCTAAAAATCGCAATATATTTTATTGCGATTTTTAGCCATAAAATTTATGGCGAAAAACTTAATTGTTTTATGGCATCGATTTCGCTAAGATCAAACAGCGATTAATATTTCCAACAAGACCGACCCATTTCTTACTATCGTGAAGTTTACTAATTGTGTACGTTCTAATTCATTTGTTTAATTGGAACTTTGATTTGAACTGCAGCGTCTTTAAATGATATGTATATTCATTACTGATCTTAGAATTCACAATCTCAAAAACACCCTCCAGATATGCGAGTGTCATTTTAATTCCATATGTAAGGTCTACCTGTAGACTTAATATTCACATACCACTCGAGGCTCAATTTTTGTTGTTTTTGTGTTGTTTGATGGATTTCTGTACTTAAATGTTTAAGTAAATAACTGTCACACAGAATTCAGCTTTTCCGAATAAATGCAATTTCTTTAGATAAGATTATCTACGGTGTTCCTTATGGAAAAACTTAAATTTATTCTCCCCCTTTATCGCGATGCATGATGGCACGATGGTGAAATCACGATGGAACGATGGCAAGATGATGAAAACGCGATAGCATCGTGGATGCACGATGGTACGATGATGAAAACACGAAGGCACGATAGGACGATGGTGAAAACGCGATGTAATATCGCAGTTTCATCATCGTACAATCGTGGTTTCACCATCTTGCCATCGTACCATTGTTTTTTTCACCCTCGTACCATCGTTGTTTCAGCATCGTGCCATCGTTGTTTCACCATCTTGCCATCGTTGTTTCATCATCGTGCCATCGTTGTTTCACCATCGCACCATCTTTTTTATCATCGTGCCATCGTTGTTTCACCAACGCACATCATTGTTTCATCATCCTGCTATCGTTAGTTCACCATCGAGCCATCGTTGTTTCATCATCATACTATCGCCTTCCGGTAGTCATGAGCAGTAAAATCCGCTGATGTACATTTACTTTTTTAGCAGAAGGTCGTAAAAACAATGTACATCTGCGGATTTTAATGCGCATGACTACAGGAAGGCGATGGTAAAATGGTGAAATAACGATGACACGATGAATAAAATGGAGACACAACGATGAACTATGGGGAAATAACAATAGCACGATGGTGAAACAACGATAGCACGATGATGAAACAACGATGGCACGAAGGAGAAACAACGATGGTACGATGGTAAAACAACGATGGTACGATGGCACGATGGATAAACCACGATGATACGATGGCACGATGATGAAACCACGATGGTACGATGAGGAAACCGCGATATTACATCGCGTTTTCACCATCGTGCCTTCGTGTTTTCGACATCGTGCTATCATGGTTAAACCATCGTGCTTTTGCGTTTTCATCATCGTCCCATCGTGCATTACGGTAAAGGGAGAAAAAATTAAGTTTGTCCGTAGTTACCACAAGTTTTGTCACAAATGCTGGAACAGTCGAAAGTTCACGCAGTTCGAACAAAAAGTATTGATACGATATATTTTTGTTAAAGAAGATGTTTTGTCTTCAACAGTTTCTGAAAGTAATAGTTAACAGTAAATTTTCACCTTTTACGTTCCGTGTGTTTTATGTGTTTGTTGGCGAAGCAACACTGCGTCGTTTCTGTAAATGAGGTGTGGACACTATTTGTAAGTAACAATTTATATCATTTATGAATCTATTTATACACTAAGAAAGTAATTTGAAATTATGTTTCTAATAGTCAATATTCAATAGCAAATTAAAGGAATAATGTTAGCTTTTGGGTTCACTCCAATTCACTCCGACACGACCCACATATACACATGCTTAATGTAATCAAATGCATAATAAATTATAGATCTATATACATTCAGGATCAAACTTTTTGCTGCTTACCTGTATAAACATATGACTGCGTTTAACCCGGTGCTAGACGGCAAGCGCTGTAAATTTCAAAATTAGTACCAACTATATTGGCTTATACAAACTGTTGCTGCAAAAACTTCAAAACATTTCGAGTTTCCAGCATCTGCATGTATGCTTATCACTATTTGAAAATAATATGCTACTGTGTTTTAATATTCCGATTTTTTACGATGTTAAAAAGTTGCTTGTTGGGGGTAAAAGTGTTGTTTTAGAAAACTGACTACAGATTAAATATTCTAGTTCATTGTCCTTATGGAGTCTGAGACCCGAGACATTCTTTATTTGATATTGGCAACTTAAAGCGCCCCGAACTCAATGAAATAAAATAGCACTCGGGGAAAGTTTTACACAAACTTATATTTATTTAATAATTAAAATTGATTTTAACTAAATTAACTAAAAAATCAGAAATAAAGAGAAAAACGTGAAAACATTATGAAACAATATTTGAATATGTTCTAAAAGGTATAAAAAAATAAGAAAGAACTTTTTGGAGAAAAACAATAGCAGTATATTGGCACAGTATAAACATGGCACAAATCGGTGAACCGAATGATTCAGAAGTGCATTCAATTTGTAGGAAAAAGCTCGGTTATTAAAAAGTTCTATTGAATTCCAGGCAGAAAAATTGGTTGCATGGGTATGCAAGAACATGCATAAAAGGGAACTGGCGTTTTATTGGCGGACGTCAAACTTTATATCTTGTGTTATAAATGTAACTACCTCTTTAAGGTTTTCTAACTTTTCTTTTCCTCAAATCTGTCATTTTTGAGCAGATGAAATGAGTATCTATTACTTGTTATTAGATACCGAAGGGGTCGAACATAACGATGTTACACACAAACCTCTCCAATGCATTAATTAAAAATGGTTAGAAGAGAAAATTTAAATATTAGGCGCTGCACTGTAAAACTATCTATTTTTCCTTTCAATGATAATAATCAAACGTTTTTATGTATAATGCTGATCTCTGAACAACCAGACCCTATAAAAACGTTTTGAAAGAACCACGGATGACTACTGCATGTCTGTTCTAAATTGTCAATCTCAGACCGGAACTACCCAGTAACAGGTGCGCGTTACAAAGGGAGGCAACTTAAGACAGAATATTGAGATAACTCAGTATATCAGTAGGACCCCATTGCGCGAAATGAAATTCCAGCAAAATTTTCAAACTTTATAGTGCGTCTTATAAGGATAATACAACTTTGCGTATATACAACTTCGCGAATTTATGTCTGCGCGAAAATGTCATTCGCGGCTTCCCGGCGAAATTAAATGATACCACAGTAGACGTTAATGTTTTAGAACTGTAATATTCAATTTTGCTGATGGGATTCTGCTGTTTTCATTTCCAAGTACATCCATTTAGACATCTAAACAATAGTTTTCAAAAACCTTTTACCTTGCGTAACTTGAGAAATTCAGTATTTTAGAAGGGGCCCCTCTGTTTTGAAAAATGCGCTGTAAAATCAAACATACAAGAAGCTAAGATCATCTTCATTTCTTTTAAAGATTGTAAAATGTTGTGATATAAAGGCTTATTATTAAAAGGGCATATACCTGAACAGGAAAAAACAAGCATTTTGTTTGGAATTTATTTCTAAAACTTTATAAATTTAGTTTTTAAAGTGCTCCCCAGCTCCGAAATGCACATTTTTCCGAGCTGAAAAAAAGCAAGTTTTTATCTGTGATTTTTGTGCGTGTTTAATGCAATAAAATTACTGTGTTATACATAAATATTATCTGCAGTGTGTATAGAATCAAATAATAAAAACTAAAAGCACTTCACCGTCTCGTTTTCATTTTATTGGCGTACAAAATGGTACCTAAGGCCCGGACCAAGCGATTAAAACCACAAAAACCAAAGGGCTTGGTTTACAAATGGTCATTTTTTTATATCCCCTCAAATTTTTGAAAAAAAAAACAAAACAAGAAATACGCAAGCAATCAGCTATTCTGGTTAAAATTTAACTTCAAAAAATAATTTTGGCAACCGTAACCATAGCAACCAAAGCATTCTTTTATAGGGAAAAATCATCATGCAAACACATACAATTACTTTTATATTAGACATGTATTACAAAAATACTGTTCAAATATGAAAAAACAATAAAATAAATGAAATTACATATTCCACAATCATTTTAGTTGGATCGCATCGTTTTTCTGTTGCTGCATCAAAAAGGGTCAGCATTTTGTAATAATATCATTACAATATTTCATTTTCAATGGCTACTAAATGAAAATGAAGAATAATAACATTTATTTCCAAATTTTAAAACTATTGATAATACCTTTTTTTCCAAAAAATAACCTCACAATAATTTAAAGAAAAAGAAGAAAAAGGGAAAAAAAGGTTCCTCTTCCGAGGATTGAACCGTGTCCGTCAAAATGACAAACCCAGATCGTTACCATTGCGCCACAGAGGATTGTTGAAGAGAACGTCATTATTTTATAACTTGTATTAATTGCAGAGTGTTGTTCGTCTCCAGTTTCATTTTGATTATTTTTATGAAAATATTTATTTACATTACACCAATTTCATATCCGCATTTTTTATTATTTGATTTAGTTATTTATGACGTCATAATCGCGGGAAACACCTAAAGAGTAGATTTACGAAAATAGTATCAACCGGAAACGTACGAATCGGCGTTCGGAAAAAAAACGAATAGAGGCGGTATAAGTCGATTTGGCGGAAATATTACAGTTTTCAAACCTTAAATCAGACGAATTTAAATTCTAAGAACACGTATAACATCGTGTGTGCTCGGAAAAGTTATTCTCTATGAATGTTTTGTAACATTAATAATATTGAAACAAATAGATATGCCAATGGTTGGAGTACCTGTGGAACTCCAAGTGCATTATTTTAACTTCAGAGTTGAGTACGAATATCTCCGGTATCCAAAGACGGACGGTTTTAACAACTGATTGCTGATGTTCATAATATTTAATATGAGTCGGAAATCATTACAGATATCTGACTATCTTTCTTCATAAGTACATGTTTGTAAAAACATCGTTCGCTAAGCGTTCGTTTATCACCCTTTATTCTGCATACGGTTTTATTGCGTGTGCGACCAGTGTTGATCCAGATCAACCGTCTTTGTTAACACTGTTAACATCCGTATCCATATCCATCATCATTATCATCATCATCATGATTTTATTTTTTATCAAATTAACGGGTTGCTGATTTTATTTAATACACGGAGATGGATCTAAGTATCAAACCTTCCGACATTTTTCAGTATTACACGTGGCAGGAATTATTAATTTAAAAAAATCCCGGATTGTTAAATCGCTAACATTATTTAATAAATTATCATAAATAGTGATAATGTTGATTGTCATAAACAGCAGCAGTAGCAGCAGCAGCAACGGGATTAATATCATGTAAATCACTGTAGGATTAGAACGAAATCATTCCTTGGCAATGCTAAATTAGGCCTTTTTGAGAGTTTTCGTTGTTGTTGATAAGAATCGTTATCATCAGCAGATGAAGCAACAGCATCAATGGACATAGGATCATGTAAAACGCGGTTTGTTGTGGACGAAATCATTTCTACGGAAAGCTTAATTAAGAGTAATCTAGAGTTGTTGCTGTTGACGAAGCTGCTGCTGAAAAGAATGATGATGATGGTGATGCTTGTGATTAATGACGACGATAACGTCAAACGGAAAAGCATTAAAAGTAAACAGCCGAAGGACGAAGCTGTTCTTCGAAAATCTCTATTAAGATTAACCGTATGTTTTTCTGTTGTTTGCCGTTATTGCCATCTGTGCTTTATGAGAGTGACTCCGGTTTTCAAACGAGGACACAGCTGTTGTCAACCGATTTTAAATCGGAACATTAGAAAATTTAACATGGAAACTAATTAAAAGAATCGGTCACAAATTCACTGTTTAATAACGCACCACATTCCAAAAATAACATCATTTACACGCTTCGGTCGAAGGCAAAATCAATATTTATCGTTAAACCCATATAATTTCTAATCGTTTTCCGTTCTTTGACATTTTTATCATGAATGTTGATAATGTTGATCATCATTAACAAAAGCAATAGCAACAGCAGCAACTGGCCTAATATTATGTAAAACAGGATTTCATTAGAACGACATAATTTCTCCGCAAAGCAAAATGAAGAGTTTTAAACACTTGTTGTTGTTGTTGTTGTCGTCGTCGTCGTTGATGATGATGATGATGATAGGGTAACATACGGCATGATGTGAACGAAATCATTTCTTCGCAAAAGCTAAATTAAGCGTTTCTAAGAGTTGTTATTGTTGTGGTTTGTGTTGATAATGATCATCATCAGTAGCAGATGTAGCAACAGCAGTAACGAACATACGGTCATGTAAAACACAGTTAGGTCTGAACGAAATCTTTTTTTTTCGACAAGCTAAAATATGCTAAATCTAAAGCTGTTGTTGTTGTTGCTGACGATGCTGCTGCTGATGATGATGATGATGATGTAGTGGTATTGACGTCCAAAGGGAAGCATTGTGTCACTGGCATGTTCTTTTCATTTTATTTGAATTAGTAAAAATGGTAAGATCAGCAATCCATTCTTTGAATTTCAATTTTATTGAAAATATATTTTCCAAATTGCATTCATTATTTTCGGTTATTGCCATCTGTGGTGACTCCAGTTTTTTTTCAAACGAGCACACAGCTGTGATCAATCGACATTTAATCAGATCCGTAGAAAGTGTAAAGGGAGATGTTCAGGGTCTAGCAGGTGTACTCGGTAAAATCGTAAACAGATCGATCTATGTAACAATTACGTGTACTTTTCACTAAACTCTACATTTCAAACCCTCCAGGAGGAATTTTTCGGTTAATTTTACCATTTTACCGGACCTGAAAACAATCCGCTGAAGAAATCCCTATACAAAAATACATTCTATATTTAGCGATCATGGGAATGTCACGCTTACTATTCGTGGTGGCCCAGGCATTTTGAAACAAATGGCGTCGTCGATAGTCGGCAAGGTACACCGAATGCGTATTTTGGTTGAAGTGATCACGTGACAATCCCAAAAACCACCGCGGCTTTACGCGGGAAATACAAAAATAGCTAACCTATGCGCGTCGCATAGGATAGGAAACACCATTTATATATCATTTTTATAAAATATTGGTTTGAAATATTTCGGGAGTAAATCAATATTTGAGCTTCAAATAATGATATTCAACAGACTAATAACCCTTTTCGCAAATCTGTTCCATTCATCAATCCTGCACATCTCCCTTTCACATGGAAACAAATCGAAACAATCGGTCACAAATTCACTGTTCAATAACGCACCACATTCCAAAAAATACATCATTTACACGCTTCGGTATCTTTATGTTTGTTGCCCGAACGCAAAATTGATATTTATCGTGAAGCTATTTAATTTCAAATCGTTTTCCGTTCTTTGACAAATGTGTCATAAATGACGATAATGTTCATCATCATAAACAGTAGCAGTAGCAACAGCAGCAACGGACCTTATTTTCATGCAAAAACAAGGTTTATTTAGAACGAAATCATTTCTCCGCAAAGCAAAATCAAGGTGTTTTTTTTAGAGTTGTTGTTGTTGTCGTCGTTGTTGATGTTGATGATGAAAATGATCATCATCAGCAGCAGTTGTTGCAACAGCAGCAGCGGGAATATGATCATGTAAAACACAGTTTGTTGTAGGAGAAATCATTTCTTCGGAGAGCTAAATTTTAGCTCGATCTAGAGTTGTTGTTGTTGTTGATGTTGATGATGATGGTGATGATGATGATGATGATGATGATGATGATGATGATGATGATGGGAAGCAACCAATTATGATACAAGCAAACTGCCTTTAGACGAAAACAGTTCTTCGAAAATGTATATTAGGCATTCGAACAATCGGTGACAACTTCATTGTTTAATAATGCACCGCATCACTTACAAGCTTCGGTGCCTTTCTGCTCGTCGCCCGAAGGCAAACTCAATATTTATCTCTACATTATCAGTTGAAACTATTTATTGGTAATTCAACAAATGAAAAGATTTACAGCACTGGAGTTGCATTTGACAAAACATAACTTCAACCATTAAATATGCGTGAAGCTGGAAACGATTTCAAAATTACGATAACGATTATCTGCCTTAATTAAAAAATCTATTCTTTGTGCTATGATAAATCAGAACAACTCGAAGGTTCATGATAAATATTATTATTAATGTTCGTTCTTTTTACGAATATGACAGTACATGACGTTAAAATACATCGGTTCTGTTTGGAGAAAAAAATGGTTTGCGTTTAATATTGAAAATCTTGTATATTAAATTTTCAGTGTTGTAAGGTTTAGTTCAGGTTCTTACTTATTAATTACTAGCAGTATGTAATTCATACTGAAACAAGAAATGTTTGATAAAATAAGACTATTCGACAAAAAACTACAGTAAATCATTCTCTGAATGTTTAATGTTAAGGGGCTATTATTATTATTATTATTATTATTATTATTATTATTATTATTATTATTATTATTAATTGTTAACATAATGTAATTAATACAATAAGGAAAGTTTGAAATCTTTAAGAGAGTTCAAAACATTGGAAAGCAAACATGTATATATTGGCTACAATAACATCTTGTAAATAATTTATTGATGCGTAAGTAGAGAATCATAGAAATAAAATTTCTAAAGATTTGAGAAAACTCCATTTCCTTTGAACAAAACACAATTTCAACCATAATATATGCGTGCTTTAAACCTTGAAAAGTTCGTCCCTATCTATTTCAAATGGACATTAAGTCATTTTAAAATGTAACTAATTTACGAAGAATATTTATAAAATTTATAAAATATCATGTTTTGTATAATTTATAAGCAATAAAAGCAACCTCCCTTTGTGCGAGTGATATCTCATTTGTTTGAGACAGCCATCTTCTGAAATTTACTAAGCATAAGTACAAATATAGAATAGTATTACTGTCTCTAAAATTCCGTCCTTCATAAAATGATTTTAATTTGTTATGGAGGTATCAAATTCACAGAATATGTTTAACTTATTTACATCTTATAGGAAATATAAGAACGTAGCCTTCTTAAAAACGTGAAAAAAGTTTAATTTCCTAATAAGAACTTTTTACTTCGAATGAGTATAAACGCCTCTGTCGCAGTGATCCCTTGTCAAGCGTTGCGTGATGCCCCGCCTGCAGCTTCGTGTGCTCAAGCGGGACAGAATTGTAATGATTGACAGCTAATGATTGACAGCTAAAGTTCCGCATCAGTTAAATGGTCCTGTTAACATCCAGTTCATTTTCATTTAGACTGTACATATTTGCAAAATTTTAGTCTCTACAGCTACTTTATGAAAATGACAACACACATTAATATTTACAACATATGAAATAATAAATAATAACAAATAATAAAATAATAATAAATAAATAATAACATAATAAATATTTAAAAGCAACAAGAATGAACACTCTTAATATTCAGCTTAACCAGGTGCGTGATTACAAAATATTTTAATCATAGTGTTTGTTCGGAAAACTAAATTCTAATAAGCGTCATCATGAGTTGTTGTTGTTGATGATGATGTTCTAACTGATAAACAATATTTCTTCAGAAAGCTGAATTAAGCGTTATCTAGAGTTGTTGTTGTTGTTAATGACGTAGATGATGATAATTGTGGCGCTGTAAAAAGAAAATAATATTTCCAATAAAATATCAACACTTCCAACAATTGACCAGAATTATTTTACCAGCAATGTTGTATTTATGTTCATCTTGATTATTAAAACACCCAAGTTGCATTAGTTATATTGGTGGTTAAAAACATCCAACTTTCAAGATTTCATAATTTATGTAAATATGTACGCAAATATTTAGTTTAACCGCTACTATATTTTCCCTATGCACAAACCAATATTTAAGCTTAGTGTCATTGAAATGTTGTGATTTACGACAGTTTTTCATACGATGAAGCAATTTTTTATCGACTAAACATTCATCAGATGTGTTAAACATGGACACTTAAACAGTCGCAAATTCACTGTTCAAAAATGTTTTCCAAAAATAACATCAGTTAGACGCATCGGTTCATTTTTCTTCATTACTCGACGTACTCGATGACAAAACCGGCAATTCAGTTATGAAATTATGTACTAAATTGTCATGTTTTCATTCAGATTTTTACCAGTTTAACTAGAACAACGATCGAGTATTATGAATGTATTTCTTTAATTAAAATTGAGAACAAATATGAATACAGGAACATAAAACGAATAAAAATTTGATCGACTGATTGAAAATAACATCAACTTTTACAGGCTCTGAATTTCATTTCAAACCCTTATCTGTTTTCATGAATGATGATGATAATTACCGACATTAGCAGCAGAAGTAGCACCAGAAGAAACATCTGAGACATAATATCATGTGTAACACGGCTTAACGCATTTTGCGTGCGTTTTAGTGTGCATTTAAAACCTAGATCCACTCGAAAACATCTCAGCTTATGTAGCATTTATGTTTGATGATCATGTCATTTTCAAAAAACAAATAACAAAATGTAAGTCCAACAGCGCTTAATGATGAGAGCGCTGGGTCCCTTAGTCACTAAAAAGTAACAAAACAAGACCTAATGCTTACAAAATGGCAGAAGAAACGTTAAGATATAAAATATGAAGTTTAAAGTTTAACACATAGGTCAGACATGATCCGTTTTTATGCTTGTTCTTTCATGCTTAAATTATTTGTAGAAATGTAATGTTGTTGTTGTTGTTGCGTCACTATTTTGCATGTGTTTTGTTATGTGCATTTAAAACATAGAGCCACACGAAAATATTACATCTTATGAAACATTTTTGTTTGATGGGCATGTCATTTTCAACAAAATATTAGCTCAACCGTGCTTAAATATCATAACGCATGGCCCCTCAGTCACTTTAAAAAAGGACCAAGAAAAATCCCCAGATATATGCAGTTATAAATGGCAGAAGAAAAGTTAAGATTATCTATAAAAGTTATGATGAATTTATTTGTAGAAATATACACTTAACTTTTCTAACTATACACCTTCTTACTGGGGCTTTACTGGCTTAATTTCTGGGCTATTGCCCTAAACCTTTATTAAACCATGCAATGGATAATAACTGATTTATTAGTAAAACTTCATTCAAAATGACAGACAACTGACTTCTCAAAATCAATTAGAATACCGACACCCACAGAATACAAATTCACAAAATCAGTTAATAAAACGGATGTTCAACTTAATAAACGAATAACGCGTACATATTAATGAACATTTGGAACCTAGAAATATGCTTTTCTTCTATTTCTGATAAAATAAATTAATTTTATTCTAATCTTAATATTTTATAACTGTTTATAGTCCAACCCACTTTTGGGGCAAATCAGTTTGAAAGCATAAAATGCTGTCGCCTATCTTTTTGTTTTCCAATATGACTGTTAATTTCGACCAATTTTTCTAATAAATCAGATAGTATTTATTGCATTTTTATTGAAAGTTTTAGAGCAATAGGTCAGTTATCATGCCAGTAATACCCCAGTATGAAGGTGTATACTTGGAAAAGTTGTTAAGTGTACTGTTGTTGTTGTTGCATCAACATTTTGCATGCGGTTTTGGTGTGCATTTAAAACCCAGAGCCAGACGAAAATATCACATCATATGCAACTTTTTTAGTTAGATGTGCATGTCGTTTTCAACAAAATATTTAATAACATATCAGTTCAACGGTGCTTAATTATAATAGTGCCCGGGCCCCTCAGTCGCTTAAAAAAAGTAACAAACCAAACTCCCCACATCTAATGCTAACAAAGGGTAAAAGAAACGTTAAGGTGATCTTTAAAAGGCACTTTAAAAGTTTAACACGTTATGCAAGTTAAATGTCATCCGTCCCTAAACCGTCCAACATGGTTTCATAAGGTTTTATTTCTTTCATTTCTGCAATGTTTATGTAAATTCTTTTTTAACGTTCAATTATAAATTTTTCAACAAAATATTTAATAAAATATAAGTTAAACGGTGCTTAATTATAATGAAATTATTGAAAGATTACATATAAAATTTTGTAAAAAAATCCTAGGTGTTAAAAATCAAACACCTAATATGGCGGTTTTAGGAGAACTAGGGCGCTATCCCCTAAAGATTATTTGTAAAGAAAGAGTTTTGAAATACTGGTTAAATATTTTGTCCAAACCATACTCTATTATGTATAATGTTTTTCGATCGCAGAATATTATTTTGCCCCATAGTAATTCCTGGGCTAAAAAAGTAAAACTCATGTTAAATGATTTAGGTTATAGTTATTTATGGTTTAACAGAAACGACGACTTTAATTATTTTCCCATGTTGCAAAAACGTCTGCGAGAACAATTTCTTCAAGAATGGCACGAATCAGTAACAAGTATGTCTAAACTTGATTACTATGTAAAATTTAAGAAAGATTTTAAATACGAAGAGTACTTAGATAAAATTGAAAATGATTCCCTGAGAAAACTTCTCACCTGTTTTCGTTTATCTTCCCATAGTCTTGCCATTGAAACTGGTCGCTATACTGGTATTAGCAGAGAAAATAGAATCTGTCAGAATTGCAACATGGGAGTCGTTGAATCTGAATTTCATTTTTTGTTAGTTTGTACTAAATATAAGGATGTGAGAGATAAATATCTTCCAAAAATATCATGGCCAAATCTTACAAAATTTGAAAATATTATGTCTTCTAAGAAAAAGAAAACTATTATTGGTATTTGTAATTATTTGAAAAAAGCATACGCTATTAGGTAACATTTCATTTTTGTAATGCTTCACGTTTGTTCGCTCATAGTTGCGCATGAATATGTATATTTTTGTTCACTGTTCTTAGCCATAGGCATGTGATATGCCGATCTTGCTAATAAAGTTTGTTGTTGTTGTTGTTATAATAGCCCCCGTGCCCGTTAATCACTTTAAAAAAAGTAACAAACCAAACTCCCCACATCTAATGCTAACAAAAAGTAAAAGAAACGTTAAGATTATCTTTAAAAGGCACTTTAAAAAGTTTAACACATTTTGCAAGTTAAATGTCATCCGTCCCTTAACCGTCCAACGTGGTTTCATAACTTTTTTCTTTCATTTCTACAATGTTTATCTTAATTTCTTTTTAACATTCAAGTTTATATTTTAAACAAATGTTTGTTTTAAACTTAATATTTTAAAAACTATGGTTGTAACACTTTTACCCTAACAAATCACAATCATATTTAACCTCTTCTTGAGTGTACAATAGAGGTCTTTCACATTGTTGTGCGCATGCGTCGTACGCCACGTTAGGTGCGGAAAATATTGGTTTTATCCTAAACCGACAAGTGAGGGGGCATTTAACTGTGTCATTGCTAACAGAATGAACATACATGATCACGGTGTCGTCTTAAAGCTAATAATAAATTATAATAATAATTGTGATAAAGCATAATAAATTCGAGTTTTATAATTTCCGAATATAATAGGCTTAAAACGTCTGGTCGGCAAGATTTGACTGTGAAAAGCGTAAAACAATCAAAGACGTGGTTGCCACTTTGAATCAGGAAGTCTTATATGAAAACAAATACATTGTGGATTACACGTTACTGTATATTTTCCACAGACACATATATAAGCGTATCGAGTTTTTCTGACAAAATGCGTTTACTTCAAGAAATTTATTTTATGTTACATGATCTCTCTAAATTGGAGGTAAACGGATGAATTCTGCAATGTATCGTCGTTGTATTCAACGCCCGTTAAGCTTTCTAATTGTGTTTACTTTTTTTATTTCGTCCAAACATATGTTTAAAACTAACATTTACTGTTATCTTTCGTATATTTCTTTTATCAGTCCTTGATTTAAATGTTTATGTTTAAGAACTAGAATTCATACTTTGAACACGACCGTGTTACTGTTTATTGTCCCTATATATTTGACACAATATTCCCATTTCCCATTCTGACCAGAAAACGAAGGTGACATATTGAGGTGCGAAAACTTGTTTGGCATCTGACATTTGAGGAGACATAATTCTATTTTACTTTCAAATCATCAAATTGAAAGTAACTGTTATTGTCGCGTCTAGCTAACTTTTCGAATACCTAAAAATTGCCATGAGTTCAGTCCCGTATTTCTATAACTATATTTTGTAGCGTTGAAATGGCCGATCATGTAGTATTGTATGTCTTATTCGTGTTATTATAAAAATCACTTTTTTTAATCGTCAGCCATAGTAAATAAGACATTAGTTTAAGTCGCATTTCATGAATATATAAAAAACAAAAGACGCAAAAACGCGCATCAAGTCGCCGACGAGCGACATAAGAAATATGTGTCTCATTCCACAAATAATTATAGCGTTACTAAAAAATGCCGTACAACGGTAAAATGTCTGATAGTGTTCGTCTGAATTGCAATTATACACATCGTATTCATTTTCAGTAAACAAAATTCACGTGATTATTTTCATAAAAAAAATCAAACAAATCCGTTGGATACTCGCATCCTGAAAACATCGCGATGAACACTGTTAAAATGCGCATAACCTTTCTTGATGTTCTTGTAAATGATCATAACATTTTTGTAAATTCTTCTTTATTTGACTGAACTCACTTATTTATAAATTTGAAATAATTAATCAACATGTTCTTAATTTTATAATCTCTTAGTCATATTAACAATAGTAAACAAAGCCCCCTCGCTTGCAGTTATCGACTTATTATGCTCTTCAATTTTAGAGAGCGCTAAGGGGAAGTAACAATGTGAAAGAACTCTATTGATCTTCAAAAGGACCATTATCACGCCCCCAGCTGATAAGAGCCGTGCTTTGCTGATTAGATTATGTAACATGGTCATAAAACACGTCGCCAACCACTGATTCAATTAGCGCATCCGGTAACAGGTTTTTGCCGGACACGCGCGATGCTGATAATCGCTTACTAAATTTATTAAGGTTGCCGAACTTCATGTAAACGTTCCTCTAGTCACTGGACACTAAGCATACGATATCTTATGTCTCGGGAAATATGATGCGAATATGATATTTTGATCAACTTATGAGAATGCGTTTTTATTAATAAGTTTTACTTTCAATTTTGACATAAAATAAGAAAACAAGAATATGACATTTATTTTGCGTAACATTAACATTTCTATAGACTGATTGATAAAAATCACATCTTCACTGGCGAAGTCATTTCACTTTTAATCGCTTTTATTATCTTCGTATTTTTATCATGAATGATGTTGATGTTAACATTCATCATTATCCTCATCATTACTCTCATCGTCATCAGCATGCAGCAGCACCACCACCAAAATACATATGAGACTTTAAAACAAAGTATTTTGAGGATGAACCTAGAAGATGCTCTTGACAAACTCAGAAAAACAACAACAACAACGAATACACTTTCTATTCGGGTTAGCAGAGTGATAAATATTTTAAGCATAGAGTTTCTTCGGAAAAAAATAATTAAGCGTTATCTTGAGTTGTAAATGTTGTTATTTGTGGTTTTGTATAATGAGGCGTTTCTTTGGAAAGCTGAATTAATCGTAATCTGATGATGATGATGTGCGTTTGTTTATGCATGTTCTTTTATGCTGTATTTGTTTGTAAGATATTATTACTTTTGCTGTTGTTTTAAATGTATGAGCTTTTAACTAAAAATGTTTCGCACAAAATTCGTTCATAGATGTTTGCCATGTTTGTATTGACACAAATGTCTGCGTAACAGTTTTCTGTCACCTTGAAGTGATAATCGGATATGACATATTTTGCAATGCACTGCTAGTTATCGCATTAAATTCGTTTCTTATACCATATCAAACACGCTCGAAATACAATTAAAAAAACCTATTGTATTGTGATTGAATTAACTCTGATTCAATTTACTTCACAATAAAATTAAATATTCCGAGGATGTTAAAATTATGGTTTAATTTTTTTTCATCTTTTTTTGCAATTTTAAGTTGATTTCTTGATTGTAATCATTTTCCTAAAAAACATTGATTTTACTTTGTATTCAATTTGATGTTTTATACCTGGGGACTTCAGTTCGGAGATGTCAAAATCATATCAAAATTTATCGAATCAACACTGTGACAATTATTTAGCATATTTAATCCCTAATCAGTTATCAAACCCCCAGCTGACAATACCCGTGCCTTGCTAATCAGATTATGCAACAAGGTCGTAAAACACGAGGCCCTTTACTAAAATAACGAGTCGCCAACTACTGATTTAATTAGCTCATCCGGTGTCAAGTTTTTGCCGCTGATTATCGCCTAGAAGTGCAAAATTTATTAATATAACGGAAATTCTAATTATTGAGCGGACGTGTGATTTGATGAAATATTTGATCAGTCAGAAATAACAGCAGCACTATATTGGCCTTTAGAACACACTAAGTTGAGGATGAACACAGAACATGCTTTTGGCAATCTTAGAAAAAGTCAACAATGAATACTTTAAATATTTAGCTCAGCAATGTACATGATTACAGATATTTCAAGCTTGTCGAAAAAAACTACAACAATTAAGCGCTATCTACAGTTGTTGTTGTTTTGTCATTTATTTGTAGGGTTAGGGTTAGGATAACGTTCTAATTTGAAAATAAAATTTCTTCGAAAAGCAAACTTAAACGTTGTCTAGAGATGATGTTGTTGTTTCTGTTGTTGATGAAAATGATAATGATGACGCTACTTTTTGAATAACCTCTAAATTCACTGGCTAAGCCATATGATTTTAAGCGTTTTCTGTTCTTAATTTAAGTGTTATATATTGTTTGTTGTTAAAGATGACGACGACGTTTTTTGTTGTAGTTAAAGATGACGACGACGACGAGGATGATGATGATGTAAGCTTTATGTTACGATCAAACTTATAAGGACGAAAACGTTAATTTGAAAATCTAAATTAATAGTTGTTGTTGTTGCTGCTGGTTGTGCTGATGCTGATGTCGTTGAGGTCTAATTGAAGAGCGCTTTATTATACACGTTTGTTTTCATTTTGATTTTTTTTTTTCAAATACTAATGATGGTAAGTAATTATGGTAAGAAAATCAATCAATTCTTTAATTTTTCAATTTTATGCAAACTATAAACTTACTCTAGATTAAACGTTAATTTTCCATTTGAGGGATGTTGTTGGTACTTGAGTACCCAAATAATCTACCGATCCTTTACACGAACGATTATTACCGATTTTGTAGGAAGTATAATGCGCTGTTCATTCATTTTCAAATAACTCTGTATTTATGTTCCTCATACTGTGCATAAATAATTAAAAATAATTAAAACCAAAACTTTTTATTTGTGATTTATTTGTGTTTTGTTAAATTTATTATTTTAAGACATCTGCAAGTTTGGTTGGTGGTTAATGGAAGATGGGGAAATATGCATGAGGAAAGAAAGACCAGTTACTGTTAAATAACTGTTTCTGTATTTAACTACGTTTTTCAATTGAGGCCGACTGTAAATTTAATTATGAGTTTGCAAACGAATGTAAAAACAGTGAAAACCTCAGTATAGCATTTATTTAGAAACCGTCATTTAAACGAGCGTTATGTCTAGTCAATAATTTATAAAAAGGGATATTGAACATATTTTTTCGCTGCGTTCATACAGTCATGCCGTTTTACAAACAAAAGTGAATGATGGCTAGATGAACCGCTATAAGTATATTTGCACATGAAAATCGTGTATAATTACATTGTATACAGTATAAATTGAGAAGGCTGTACCTTTGCCTTTAAAGAAGTACTAAAAGTATCCAAATTAAATAATGTACGCGGGAGAAATGTACACGGTGGTCAAACTAATTTCATGCCGTGAAAGAATCAAATCAATGAATCGAACCGAACAGAAACATAACTGCAATGGACACAAATGCAATAACATATTATATAAAAAGGTACTGTTTTACCTGTTTAGTTCATTAATATTCATTGATTAGTTCGCGTAACCGACCAATAAAAAATCCAAATTATCTCTCAATACGCGTTAACCAAACAATTATTAATGGGGGGCGGTCCTGAGTTTTTATAGGCAGCTTCAAGAAAGATCTGTGCGAAAGATGTACTCCAAAACATATCTGATTGAAATAAGTGAAAAGTGCAAATTGGGATCTTAATTTGCCAGGTTGTAATCATGACAATGACCTTTTGGAAAACTATATTTGCGTACCTGCAGGATTAAATGTTCCAAATCGGCACTATGCTAATTCTTAATATTGTATAATTTGAAAAATATATAACAAAATTAAAGTTCAACAGTGGGTTATTATAATGCGCATAAGTACAAGTTCAACAGCGCTTTGCCGGCGAGTAGGGGCAATTTGATCATAGTGGCCGCGGAATAGATGATTTGGGCTGCATTGAGGCGATATGATATAATAAGCTATTTATTTGATAAAACATTGGTGTACAATAAACATTTAAATCATCATATTCAAGTACTGGAATACTGCAATCACAATAAGATCACAGTTCTTTACTTAGACGTATATCTTTCTATTATATATAGATCTTCATATGCAACAAATAATAATTGTACACAGATCCGATAACGACAGATGCATCCGAAATAATGTCATATAAATATTTGCTTAATGTTCCTCGGGAAATGACGTTAATTTTATAAAATAAAATATTATTACATTTTCTCTCTTTGCCGAAAATGGTCTTATAATACGACATTGTATCGGGCTCATTATTTCGATACATTTGATTGTGATAAAATCCTTGCTCAAATTGGTTATAACACCTTGAGGCAATCCCGTGACACATCACCGTTTCTTTGACGAAGACACTTGACTGTGTATTAACTAGGCCGATTACGTTTTTCAAGTAAAAAACGGCGTTTTAAAGGTTCGAGTTTACTCTTTATGGTATTGCATAGGCGCAAAATATTCCTTTTTTAGCACTGGCCGCCGGTTCGTGACTTGCCGAAATTCGGGGCCGCGGCCGCGGCTCCTGCGGTCTCAGCTCCTAGGCGCCTGGTGTAAAGTTAATAAAGATAGCGCTTGTATCCCTCACTTGTTAAAAAAATAACCAAGTAACAAAAAATATACAAAGACTCCATTCTTAAAATGGCAGAAGAAAAATTAAGATAAAATCTAAAAATGGCACTTAAAATGTTAACACATTTTGTAAAATGATGCAAGTTTTAATTAAATATTATTTTGGTTATACGGACTACAATCCTTATTCAATTGTGCTATGTTATATATCAAACTTAATCAAACCAAAAATTTCAAAAGTGTATCAGATATTATGAATCACCATGTATTATGTGTTTTTAATATAAATAGCATAAGAAAAGTTAACTATTTCTAACATGATTATACACGGCTATTTTTAATTCGTTTCAATTTTGATAATGAAAGATTGTAGCGATATTTTCTCGCTTCCAATCTCCTTCTCAGTGTTGTCGTACCTTACACTCACTTTACATCTCTGCGAAAGGCTCAATGTCAAGATTTTTGACCAAACTCGACAGCCTTATTTTATAAAGTCATAATTATGAATTTGAAAGCTTGAGGTAAAACAAACGACAGAAATCTTCACTATCTTTCATTAACACCGAAGAAACCCAAGCTAAATGTAAATGTAATTGGTGAACTTTTTTCTTTTATTCGAAGTAAAAGTAGTTGAAAGTAGTCCCAGCCTATGACAGAGGTGAATGTAATGATCCGATAGTGTAAGAGAGTGGCTCGCTGCATGTAATACGGTGTCATCATTTTACATTAAACATATGAAACATAAAATGTAAAAGTAAAATGTATAAAACAAATCCTTGTGTGAAAACGTTTTCGTAAAATATCAAATGTTGTTTGAAATAAAAACTCGCTTCATTTTTTTCTGAGGCTGCTTTTCTTAATGTGATTTAGATTTAGTTTGCTGCGTATTATAGTTGGATTAAATCGTCATACTTATACAAATAATACATTTCAAAGCTTATATCTGACAAATCAAACAAATCCCATACATTTGAATAAAACGAGCGAATAACTGAAACCTCAGGGTGTTGCTGTGCTGCTTATATAAACTAAACTTATAACATTCATTAAAAAGACATTGAGATATTTGCTACCATGCTTAATTTGGTAGCATTGACTTTGTTTATATTGTACCATGGATTTTGGTCTATTTCGTATTTTAATTTTTCATATTTCAAATTCACTTCAAATGTTAAAACTTGAAATTCTTTACAAGTGTCATTCAAACAAAGAAACCTTTTCTAATCGCAGTTACCAGTCTCTAGGATTGTAAATATGTCTGCATAAAGATTGTTATCTTAAGTTAAAAGTGAAGCTGATTGATATTTGGCATCTTGTCACTTTTAATCGGATTGACTCGATTGGGTCCCTTTGTCAATAACTTAACTAAGTATTCCCTCCGGGTTTATTACGTAATCATTTTGGCATTTTTATGGTCTTTGTAAGACATGTCCAGGTTTCGCAAGGTGTCACGTGTTCAGGTCCTTGATTAGGGAGACCAATCCGATTGGTCGAATCGGTCTCCCTACGCATGCGCAGGAAATCGATGCTGGACCCGAAGGTGCGGGGACTCATCACTTTCCTTTGCGCCTTCGTCCAGTAAACATCTTGACGTGAACTTGGATATTTTCTTATTATTTCATTTAGCTGCACCCGTCGGTACCTCATCAACCAAGCGAGTTCCCCAACTCAGAGAGCCCGCCCGGCTAGCTCAGTGGTAGAGCATCGGACTGTCAATCCAGGGTCGTGAGTTCGATCCCCAGCCGAGGCGGGAATAATTTCTCCGTGACAATTGAACTCGGACATTGCGTCTGAGAGTCATTTGTCCCTCACCTCTGATTCAAGTGAGGAAGCAGTCAGTCTCTTGCGGATAAATTGGTTAGTACTGGTTAGAGACCCAGGAACACCGGTTAGGTGGACTGACCGCCGGGATATAACCCAGAAAAGTGTTGAAACCAGGCGTTAAACCCCAAACAAACAAACAAACAAACAAACAAACAAATCCCCAACTCAGAGTAACCCCATCATAATTAATAACCAGAAACAAAGTCGGGTCAGCAAGTGGCGGAGAATTCCAAGTCCTCAACATACACCAAAACATCAGAATACTCAAGCAAATTGAACTTTATATAAACAAACAAACAAACAAACAGAATGCTGCCAACACCAGTCGTTACAAGGTCCAGATCGGCAATGTCCACCGAAGATGTGACAACAGTGACTAGTACAACAGTCACAAATTCTGCTCCAGGCATTATAATGACCACTACCTATTCAGCACCAGGTACGGTGTCTACTTCAGTCGTAGTTCCAAGTACTGTAACAACGGCCACCATATCTACGAACAACCCAGGAAGTTCGGGTTCTGCACCCCCACCACCTGCTGATCACTCGTCCAACCCGGTGTCGTCAGGCTCACTATTGCTACCAGCACCACCAGTCATGGCTCCAGCACAGGCTATCCCCACACCCACAGGACCAGACAGTCAGAGGAACACTGTACACATCAGAGGTATGCATTTACCTAATTGTCCTTATTTTGATGGCAACACAAGTGCTCAGGAATGGTTCCAAAAATTTAATGTAATTCATGACATGCAAGGTCAGGGTGACCAACAAAAGCTGCTATCTGTTCAGGTATATTTTACAGCCCAGCCCCTGCAGTGGTATAATAATTTAAGTGAGTCCGATAAAAGCTCTTGGGAGAATTTTACAAAGGCATTTCGGTCAAGGTACCTAGATTGCAACAAGTTTAACATCTTCTCTAAAATAGGAAGTACAAAACAGCTGCCCAATGAAGGTGTTATGGATTTTGTTACAAAATTGCAGACACTGGCCAGACCCCTCAATTTCACAGAGGACCAACTCTTACTATCACTCATTGATAACGTCCTTCCCCACCTGAAACCAGAAATACTCAGGTCAAAACCAAACACACTTAAAGAATTCATAGAAGCCGCCAAACTTGCAGAAAACATACACCAGGTCACCAACAACCCAAGTGCTGAATACACTGCACAAATACACCATCTCAACGCACGCCTTTCAGATCTACAATCAGCACTTACATCACAAAAGCAGGAACTGTCACTAAAACATACAGAAACCGTCAACGCACTTCGGTTACAAAACACAAATGAAGGTCAGCAACAGTCCAACAACTTCAAAAACAATCCAAACAAACACAATCCAAACAGACAACAAAAACAGCACTATCAACCACCTCAACAGTTCAACCCTCGCCCAATGCTAAACAACAACCAATACTACAATCAACAACCATATCAGTCACAATTGAATTACACTCCACAATTCAACTACCAACAACCTCACCAACAGCCTCAACAAGCACACTATCGGCCTACTTATCAACCACCTCAACCACAACCTCAACCAGCTCAACACCATTGACAGCAAAAGCAACAAAAGCATGAGAAGTGCCAAAAATGTGGTGGCCATGGTCATGATAGAAGCGTTTGCATTACAGGTTTTGTAGAATGCGAATACTGTGGCAAACCTGGTCACCACAGAAGTGTCTGTCGAAAAGAGCGCAAAAATTTGGCCAGACAGCAATAATTCCAACAACCAACATTCATCCAACAACAACCACAACAGCAACAATATCAACAATAGCAATTAACACCGTCTAAAGGTCAAAAGCCTTTAGATGGGCCAACATCAGACACTTCAGTGCCTCGCATTCACAACATAAACTTCTCTACATCAATGGATTCAAACCTCATCAATGTCAAAATACAAAATGTCACTATAAAAACTTTGACAGATACAGGTGCTTCAGTTTCTTGCATTTCAAAAACATTGCTGAACAAATTACAAAAACTGAGTAACGATAGGCCAAGGATAAGTCAGTCCCGATTCCAACATGCATTTGGAGTAGGCGGGGAAATCCTCAATGTTCAAGGTTGCGTTTCACTTGACCTTGACATTGAAGGCACCATGTTAACACACACATTTCATGTGTTTGATCGCATTCATCATTCACTGATCTTAGGACTAGATTTCCTTCAGGACAAAAAGTGCAGTATTGATTTAGATACATTCACACTGAGGACTTCCAAACAGGGTAAACCCGTGATAGCCACAGTTAAAAACTGTCACGCCCCCCAATTTTGACATAGGCATTGCTAGGTCCTCTGAAGAGGTAATCATACCACCTTTTCATTATGCACTAGTTCCTCTTAAGCTTTCTAGGGTTCCAAACAACGGTTCACCGATTCTGCTTGAACCGATCGCCAATCTTTCATCAAAATACTGTCTTGCGGGTGCGCGCTCTATCCATATACCCCAAAATAGCACATGTATGATGAAGATTGTCAATCCCATTCCAACTCCTGCAACAATATACCAATCCCAAATATTAGGTAAACTCTTCCCCATTTCAACCATTCAGTGTATTGACAAACCAATAGATGAGAACACTATGGTTAACTCCCTTCACTCAGGATCTCCAAGTGAGACTGAATACATTCAAATAGCCAAAGACTTGGGCATTGATTTCACCAACTGCAATTTACCCCCAGAACACAAAAGAAAACTCATGATATTTTTAGGTCAAAAATCATGACGTTTTTGCTAGGTCTAGTAGTGATATTGGCTGTACAAATGTCTACCAACATCACATTGAAACTGGCAATAACCCCCCATACCGACAACGCCCTTACCGTCAAACACCAGCAGGTCGCGAACTCATTGACCAACATGTCAAGCAAATGCTTGCTGATGGTATCATTGTTGAAAGCAATTCTACCTGGAGTGCCCCTGTAGTAATGGTCAAAAAGCGAAATGGGGAAATGCGTTTTACTGTAGATTTCAGAGGTCTTAATGCCCGTACAGAACCAATTCATTTCCCTATTCCAGACTTGCAAGATGCCCTTGACAGTGTAGGCACTTCAAATTCAAAGATCTTTTCCACAATGGATCTTAAATCCAGTTTCCATCAGAGTCCCCTTTCCCCGTCATCAGCTCACAAAACAACATTTGTGACACATGACAATTCTTACCACTTCACCAGAGTACCGTTCGGCATAACGGCCGCGCCTATGTGCTTCCAAATGGTCATGTCAAAGGTCCTCAGGGGCATAAATTTCAAATATGCCCTTGTATTCATTGATGACATTCTTTGCCACAGTCCTGATATCGACACCCATATCACACATCTATCCACCATCTTTGAAAGACTCCGTGAAGCAAACCTTAAACTTAACCCCAAAAAGTGTCAGTTTGCCACTAAAAAGGTTGAATATTTAGGTCACACAATATCAGAAAAGGGCATTGAGGCATCTCCTAGCAAAATCAGTGCAATTCTCGAATATCCCAGACCCAAAACAGTCAAACAAGTTCGTGGGTTTCTCGGCCTAGCAAATTTCTTTCGCCGATATGTCAAAGACTTCTCAACTTTGGCACACCCCCTTAACCAGCTTCTCAAAAAGACTAATAAGAGGTTACAATGGTCTACTCAGTGTGAAAAAGCATTTAACACATTAAAAGAGAAATTGACCACTCCACCAATTCTAGCATTTCCTGACCTCAATAAACCCTTTGCTATTGCTGTTGATGCATCAGGAACAGGCATAGGGTACATTCTCAGTCAATTTGATGACAATGGTAATGAACATGTCATTTCCTATGGAGGCCGCAGCCTCAGAGGTACAGAATACAACTGGTCTGTAACTCACAGAGAAGGACTTGCACTGGTAGAGGCCGTCAAACACTACCACCCATACATTGCCAATCAACACTTTGATGTTTACACAGATCATATCTCACTCAAATGGTTAAAAGACATCAAACTAGAAACTGGCCGTCTTGCCAGATGGTCACTTCTTCTACAATCATATGATTTCACCATCATACACAAACCAGGCATCAGAAATCAAAACGCTGATTCCCTCTCAAGGCGTCCTTATGACACAGAAGTTCCAGCATCTACAAAGTCTATAGATGCAGACTGGGATGAAATAATTGCAACAGTCAATACCACTACCACACCATCATCTCAAGTCAAACTTCCTCCAAATGACAAGGTCAACACCCCAGTCAAAATAGATCCACCCTCAAAGCCACCCCAGCCAGCTATCATTACACTTGAGTATCCCACTGACCTACGCATTAACAAAATTGCATTCAATGATGATCATGAAATTGTTCGTCCCTCAGTCACCCCATCTATTGAAAAAGAAACAGGTCAAACCATCCCTTAACTACAATGGCAATGCCCAGACTTGCGCCCCATCCTTGATTACCTTGAAAATGGGTCACTTCCCCTTGATCAAAAAGCAGCTACAAAACTTGCAGCTGAGTCCCAACAATATGTGGTCAACGACAACATCCTGTACCATTTCATACCCATTCGCACTAAAACTGTGCCCAGACCTTTAAGGTACCAAAAACAACTTGCTGTACCAACCCCTCTCAGACAGGATATTATCAATTCCTACCATGATGCACCAGGAGGTTCCCACTTAGGCTTTGATAAATCATACTCCTCCATTCGCTTAAAATACTATTGGCCAAACATGTACCGTGACATTGAAAACCACATTAAGTCATGCGACCCATGCAAACGTGCTAGCAGAGACTACAATCAAAAGCCTACCCCACTTAATCCCCTACCAGTGTCTGAACCCTTCTCAAGGCTTCATATGGATATCTTAGGTCCACTCACTCCAACACCAGAAGGTTTCAAATACATTCTTCTGGTTGTTGATTCATGCACTGGTTGGATTGAAGGCTTTCCAATGGTTAACCAAAATGCAGAAACCGTAGCCGACTTACTGTTTTCACAAATCATTTGTCGTTACGGTGCCCCACATAGCATTGTTTCTGATCAGGGAGCAAATTTCCTATCAGCAGTAGTTCAGTCACTTTGTGAATTCTTCAATGTCACACGGCATAAAACGTCAGCCTATCACCCAGCATGCAACGGCAGAGTAGAAGTCATGAACTCTGTTCTAGCAAAATCCCTAAGAGCTCATTGCTCCACAAGTCAAGAAAAGTGGGCAAAACATTTACCAGGCATTTTGTTAGGACTAAGACTTTCCCAAAATTCATCCACAAACTTCTCACCTTATTACATGGTGTTTGGTCATCAAATGAGACTTCCGGTGGATTGTTCACTGCTTCCCAAGGACAATCTATCCAAGTCTGTTAAACAATACATTGAGGAAATCAAAGAGGTCACTGAAATTTCCCTAAACATTGCAAAACAAAACACTGAACATTCCAAACAAAAACAGAAAGAATATTATGACAAAAATGCAGTCATCCCCAATTACAGAATAGGTGACAAAGTCTTGATCAAAAACCACAAAATCATTCCAGGTGAATCAAAGAAACTCTCAGACAAATACAAGGGTCCATTTATTGTCTGTGGATACAACGACAAGTACAATGTCAAACTTAAACGTGTATCCGACAATAAGATCTTGCCTAACTTCTGGCATCCTGATAACATTAAGCCATACTTTGATCACAGTATTCGCACTGCCGGAGACAGCACTAAAAAGGACACTTCCAGCACCGCACAGACAAGTCATGACAGTCCCACATCAGTCCACAATAATACTGTCAAAGACACTGTTTCAAACACCAGTGAAAAACCACAAACAACAAAAAAGCCAAGGAAATTAATTTTTTCTACTAGTCCGCCTGTTTTGCCAGACGGATGGTTTGAAGTAGAAAGAATCATTTCAGGAAGAGTTGAAAATGGCAAACAGTTATATAAAGTCAAGTGGAAAGGGTATCCTACACCGACTATGGAACCCGAGGAAAACATTCATCCACACTTATTATACCATTATCTTTTAACGCACACAAAACAGGGCACTAGACGTAAACGTCCAGCAACAAAACGCAAACGATTCTTCAAAAATAAAAAATGAACTACAAGTGTATAACACTGCACTATCATCATAATACTCATACATTACACATGTACACTAACAGTGATAAATGCAGTAACAGTTGTTAGCATTGCCAGGAACTCGACTGACTGAGGCAGCGAGAATTCAGCAAAATAGCAATTTAGACAGCAGTTTGTACATACTTGTCTAAGCTCACATAACCATTAATGTACATACACCATTTACATAAACATGCAAACTATATTAGCATGTCACAACATATACAAATTATTTTCATGACAATGTACTTATACTCAGTACATGTGCACTAACAAGAGGTGTTTGTCAAACACAAATGCCCCCCCCCCCTGACGTGCAAGTGATATCTATTAGCATTGAATTTAAATTTTTGGAAATTTAGAGACTTTTGTAAGCTTTAGCAATGAAGGGTACCAGTCATGAAAGCAATTTACAAGACGGTGGAACTCCTATATATCAATAACCAGGTCATCCAATGAGAGGATTACATTTACCTCGACAAACATAAGCGCGTGTAGATTAACCTAGTCTAACACAAAGGATTTTATTGTAATTTAAATCAAATATTCGCTATTGGCGGAGATATAGTAGCTCTAGTGTTATGTCAATTCCGGTAATGTGCAGGCTTTAGTGACCATCCATACGAAACCAAAGCATTTAATAAACACAAGTGAGTGATAATCAGTGCCTATTTATGACACGGCATATATTGAAATAGTTTAAAATTAATGTTATGGATCATTAATATATATCTTTACTTGAAATTGTCATGGGGAAAAATAATCACAACTTTACACTGAGAAGTATTTTATTTTATTATACAAATAAACATAAAAACGTTGTCTAGTTATTGATCGAACAAGGTTTTTTGTTGTCAAGGCCACCGTGACCTTGACCTTTGACCTACTGACCCCAAAACCAATAGGGGTCTTCTACTGGTCACGACCAACTTCCACACCAAATATGAGGTCTGTATCACAAAGTGTTGTCTAGTTATTGATCGGACAACGTTTTTGTATGCAAAGGCCACTGTGACCTTGACCTTTGACCTACTGATCCTAAAATCAATAGGGTTCTTCTACTGGTCATGACCAACCTCCACACCAAATATGAGGACTGTATCACAAAGCGTTGTCTAGTTATTGATCGGACAACGTTTTTGTATGCAAAGGCCACTGTGACCTTGACCTTTGACCTACTGATCCTAAAATCAATAGGGTTCTTCTACTGGTCATGACCAACCTCCACACCAAATATGAGGACTGTATCACAAAGCGTTGTCTAGTTATTGATCGGACAAGGTTTTTGTGGTCAAGGCCACTGTGACCTTGACCTTTGACCTACTGACCCCAAAATCAATAGGGGTCTTCTACTGGTCATGACCAACCTCCACACCAAATATGAGGACTGTATCACAAAGCGTTGTCTAGTTATTGATCGGACAAGGTTTTTGTGGTCAAGGCCACTGTGACCTTGACCTTTGACCTACTGACCCCAAAATCAATAGGGGTCTTCTACTGGTCATGACCAACCTCCACACCAAATATGAGGACTGTACCACAAAGCGTTGTCTAGTTATTGATCGGACAAGGTTTTTGTGGTCAAGGCCACTGTGACCTTGACCTTTGACCTACTGACCCCAAAATCAATAGGGGTCTTCTACTGGTCATGACCAACCTCCACACCAAATATGAGGACTGTATCACAAAGCGTTGTCTAGTTATTGATCGGACAAGGTTTTTGTGGTCAAGGCCACTGTGACCTTGACCTTTGACCTACTGACCCCAAAATCAATAGGGGTCTTCTACTGGTCATGACCAACCTCCACACCAAATATGAGGACTGTATCACAAAGCGTTGTCTAGTTATTGATCGGACAAGGTTTTTGTGGTCAAGGCCACTGTGACCTTGACCTTTGACCTACTGACCCCAAAATCAATAGGGGTCTTCTACTGGTCATGACCAACCTCCACACCAAATATGAGGACTGTATCACAAAGCGTTGTCTAGTTATTGATCGGACAAGGTTTTTGTGGTCAAGGCCACTGTGACCTTGACCTTTGACCTACTGACCCCAAAATCAATAGGGGTCTTCTACTGGTCATGACCAACCTCCACACCAAATATAAGGACTGTATCACAAAGCGTTGTCTAGTTATTGATCGGACAAGATGTGGTCTACGGACCGACATACCGACCGACATACCGACCGACATACCGACCGACCGACCGACCGACCGACATGTGCAAAGCAATATACCCCCGCTTCTTCGAAGGGGGGCATAATAATATAACACATGCTTTACATTTACATCACCAACAAAGTCCCGGATAAGTCATTAAGTGATACATCATCTCCTTACTTTAAGTCTTAGATAGCATGGCAGGCCTTGATAGATTCTAATTAATTGATTTCGATTCTATACAGAATAAGTTTCTAAAACAAAATTACCTTTATAATTAATTAGTTCATTTATCTTTATAAATTAACTATTGATTATAGTCATATAGTGCTAAAATAAGAAACTGATCACTTCTTATTTACCGGTTTTCTTAACTTATTCTCTATAATTGCCTGGGCATTTCAAAAACTTAAGTATACTAAGTACTCTCCCTTGGTATCATTTTAGGACCATCTGTCAAGTTGTTTGCCTTGCTCCTCTTCGCTTTCATGTGCTGTTCGGCCGACGGCAGAGATGATGTTCACCAACTCAATTATGGGACAGTTTTCAAGAAAATGCCACAATTATATTCTACGTCCGAATTTTGGACTCATACATTTGTTATCGGATTTCAAGACCTTGACAACATAACAAACTTTGTACCATGTAATTGTCCTAGATATGAAAATCTAATGGAACAGCTCTCAAACTTAAATAACGACTCTATAACAACAATAAAAAAATACAAGGGAGGCAATTCTCAATTTGCTTCACTATTCAAACAAACACTCTAACCCCTCAAGATCACGCCGTTCACTCCTGCCCTTTATCGGAGATATCACAAAATCTCTGTTTGGTATTGCAACTACATCAGATTTACAAAACGTTGCAAATCATGTAAATGCCCTACAAAAAGCACACATTGCTCTGAATACAAAATTTAATC
Source organism: Corbicula japonica (assembly GCA_038501625.1). Classification (NCBI taxonomy): domain Eukaryota; kingdom Metazoa; phylum Mollusca; class Bivalvia; order Venerida; family Cyrenidae; genus Corbicula; species Corbicula japonica. The sequence goes on along the minus strand of JAZAYU010000937.1, from coordinate 54,942 downwards.
ATGAAGCTGAAATTCAGACATCATTCATGGCTACTACAAATGACAGGTTTAACCATGCAATTTCAGGTATTCAGGACAACCATAACTTAATTGAACATTACAGGTTAAAAGTTGAGAACACATTTAATGATCTCAGAAATCAACAGTCTTGGCTTATGTCTATTATATTGAGCCAAATGACACATCACATGGTCATTCAGCAATATTACTCCAGTCTTTTCAATGGATTTATCACCCTTTTAAATGGCAAGTTGTCACCCCTTATAATTCCACAACAATATCTTTCCACTGCAATTTCAAACATTAGAGATCTCCTTAAAATACACCGGCCAGAGTTTCATTTAGTTCACTCTGACCCTACCTACTATTACAATCATGCTGACTTTCTAGTAACAAAAGGTCAATCTAACATACTAGTTACCGTTCGCTTTCCGGTAGCATCTTTAGACCAGCCAATGAAACTATTCAAAATTATGTCGTATCCAGTACCCATCAACAACACCTCAACCCATGCAACAATGATCAGTGGTCTACCAACATATTTCGCAATTCCACATAAACACAACTTTCAGTCATATATCACATTAACCAAAGATTTCCTTGATCTATGTGACCATGACATTAACTACATTCATTGTCACGACAACATCCCCACAACACCCTTGTCCAGCCCAAGTTGCCCATTGGCTCTTTACAGTGGCAACACGTCACTTATTCATGACCTGTGTATGTTTCATTTTGTACCAAACAGCATCAACCCGACAATAAGCCAACTTAATCAGTCCCACTTCCTCATCGTCAACATCTCCTCTGTTACCATTCAGTGTACGGAAAGTTAATCAATTGTAAATTGTCACTTCTGTATAGTAGAAGTCCCATGTAATTGCTCAATTCAGTCCAACCAATACCAATTCATGCCCCGTTTCACAGGGTGCCACACAAATGACACTGAATTCACTGTTTCCCACCCAGTCAACCTTATAATGTTACAAAAATTCTTTGGTGAATCTGCAGTAGCTTCTATAACTGCGAATTCAACCTTCCCCAGCCCACTTAACATAACAACAAAACCATTCACCTACAATCATGAATTTGCACAAATGGTAGCTACTGATTACACACAAAAACTTAACCTTGGGAGAGATCAGCTCATATACAGTACTATGGCAGATCCCATTCTAAACTCTGGCATTCTTAATGAAAATCAAACGTCACTTCAATTCATAATCTCATTTGTCGCCATAGGTATGTCAGTTATTTCTTTGCTAGGCTACCTGTGCTTATTCCGTAAATATAAATCTTTAGCAGCTACAGTTACAATGGCAACACAGTTCAAGTCCGCATCATCAGCATCACTACCATCATTCATTTACACAGATGCACCAACACAACAAACACCCATACCATGGACAACACAAGTACACACAGCACTACCTCATTACAACACATACATACTTCTTACACTTTCACTTCTTGCATTCCTCTATTTGAAACAACAAATAAGACAACGACAAAAACCAAAACTAATGCTTGAAGTCTCAAACTCATTCACCAGCATTACATGTCGCATTCTCACTTTACCTACATTCATCTCATTCTGCACATACCACAAATTAATGGTGTTCGATTTGACTTTTTACCTAAGCTATCTGTAAACTGGAACAATTTTTTCCATAAATGTTTCAGGTGACATGAACACACTATTCCCACCCATATCTATACCCCTCACTTGGATTCAAGCATTTCACTTCAAACGCATATTACAAACACAACACGTCACACAGATTTGGCTTACACATCACAATTACTGCGTACCTATAGACATCTCAGTATCCCCATGTGCCTTAAATAATTAAACACACCAGTCCACCACAGTTCTAGCACATTTATCGGGAAGCTTATGTTTTCTTTTATTAATACCTAGTTTGTGAAGATTTTTCACCTGTTCAATCGCCTTTACCGAACGAATACAATAATTATGGTATGTAAAACATTTCTGAACGGTTTTCAGCATTGCTCTTGTCTTTCACATTTCGCATATTTTCATTAATAACAATTTCATGCAATTTTTCATGAACTATTCGGAGCACTTGTGTCGCGATTAAACTAAGGGCAGGGTATCTGCATACCCCAAATTGTGAAGAAACTATTATTATACTGCGTTCATTATTATCTACCATGTCGCCATCAACAGAGTGTTTTTTTTTTATTTATCTGTTTTAGGTGCGGGGACTCATCACTATCCTTTGCGCCTTCGTCCAATAAACATCTTGACGTGAACTTGGATATTTTCTTATTATTTCATTTAGCTGCACCCGTCGGTACCTCATCAACCAAGCGAGTTCCCCAACTCAGAGTAACCCCATCATAATTAATAACCAGAAACAAAGTCGGGTCAGCATATACATATCCTGAATTACGAATGCATATATTTGAATTATTTGGTCCAGAAGTAACATAATCTTGCGAAGATACGACAGAAAAAATTCTACCTCGGTCGTACATTGATATAATCCTATTTCACATGTTCGATCAGTATAAAATTCTTCCTTTTAATCTTGAGATTTTCAGCAACATTTTATTTATGAAGCGGGTATTGTCGTTGAACTTGAAAGGTATCTTTCACGCATGCGCACTCGATATTAGATGCGGAGTTTCACTTATCGCTTGATAAGCGATCACTGGACCGTTTGCCTTTTTTCCTTTCTTTGAATTAAAATGTCCTTATTAAGAAAAATAACGCTATTAAAATGATGCGTTTTTAAATTATTTCAAAAAATTAAACACGTTTAATTTAGTCTGCAGATTAGATAACCCGTGAACGAATTATAAATGTTTTCGTGAAGAATATAACACAACATTAAAACTGTATTCAGAGCTACTAAACCTTACAGTTTACTTATGCTAATAAAACTTAAACAATGGCTGTCTCAAACAATTTAGAGATTATTTGCACAAATGGAGTGTCAATTATTTTATTGCTTATGATTTAATACAACACATTTCAACTTATAAACGTAAGAGTAACTTAGTAAATAAGTTACATTTTAAAACGGTTTTAAAGAAACATATAAGGATATATACGTTTTCTTGTTCATTTGTGTAACGAACATGCGAGCTGTTTATCACAATTGCTCAATGGAGAACAAAATCTGGTTTATTCAGACAGCTTTTCAGTCATTGGAACGCCTTTTTAAAGGTTGAAAAATTATTCTGTTCAATAGAACTGCAGTATTTTTCAAATTGTTGGGAAATTTACTTCTATAGATCTCTACTAACGCATCATTGAATTCCCAGTAAGTTAATTTGCTACCATGCTGAAATGAGGTAGCTGTCTGAAATGTTGAATAGATGTTCTTTTATTTAAGTTAAAAAAACAACCTACGTCTAAATTAAAATATTTATTGTGTTGCTGTTTAGTGTCAAAATAAGTTTGGTATTTAATTTCACAATTTACTATCTATAACAAACATGGGACATGATGAAATAAATTACTACAACGATTATTCATTTATATAAGGCTGTTCATTCCTATAACTAAACCGGTTCCGGAGAGATCCCATCTCTACGATATCTGAAAATAAATATTAATAAGAAGACACAAAGTTATAAAACTGAGAATGAAAACTAGTCTATGCTCGCGAATTTCCATTTGTCTATTCTGAGACTAATTATCGGATTGCTGACATGTGAGACTGGTCTCCATTCTTCGGTTCGGGGCTTTATGTTATGATAAGGTTTTCTTGGAAGGTCCTAAAAGTCACATCACAGTAAGCATCTGGTAACGTCTACATATGTGGTATACTCATCACAGTGTTAATTTAGCCGTTATGACAGAATTGTGTTTCTTTCTCTTTTTGTAATTGTAATTGTATGATTATATTGTAAATATGTTATGCTATCCCAGGTAGAGGAAATAAGGGTATATATCTATCTATCATGCCTAAATAGAGTTGCAATTTAATAACCAAGCCAAAGTTGATCATCATGATTACAATGACAATAAGTATTGTGACGATGTTGACAACACGCGCATTAAAGAAAAGTACAAATTTCAAAGTATACTGCGATATTCTGTTTTGTTATTATGAGATTAAAAGTTAACTACCTCAGCATCCTACATATTCAAGGTCGGATCCGCCCACTATATTCTATTTAAAGTTTTGTAAAACCAACGATTTGCCCCCATAAAACTATGATCGTTCTATCAAAATAAATATTTATGTGCAAACCGATAAAAAAGGAGATACTTTTAATTGATGTTACTTTCACATAGAAAAAAAAGTTATGTGGCGATATCCTGTTTTGAGGTTAAAGTTATGCTATTTTGAATTTTGTAAAAACAAAAATTGAGGCAATATATACTTTAAGTTAAAGAAATTAGAAACGGAACTTCTTTTATCACGAAATATACCTGGATTATATACTTCGAGTTTAAAGAAGTTGTGTTGCAATTATTATCGATTATCGACTTGATTTTGCCTGATGCATTAACCTGAATTCGCGGTTTAGTGAAATGAAAAGGTGACATTTCATCATGAACTAAATGAATTGATAATTTTCATCCCTGCTGTAAAATGAAGGGATATCTTCATATAATTGGTAATAACAGTGTCAACCGCTTACGAAGAATTAAAGATTATCAATTATTAAACTAAATATCAAACTGATATTGACAATAAACTTTAAAAATATGAAACACAACGAATATTTAAATTTCCGATCCGCTAAAATAAAGCTCCCACTTTACAAAAGAAGTATAATAGTATGATTATAACACTCACAGATAATCATTATAACACATCATTTGGCTACCGCTTTCAGCACGGTAGAACATTATCAAATCTGCCTTTAAATGTTATTACATTTCACATCTGAAATTTAATGATCGGATTCAAACCGAATTGAGAATATCTCATTAATTGCACGTGTTCTTAACTCCATATCTCTCCTACCTTTTAAAACTCAATCACTCTGCTTAATCTCTAGTTTTCTTTTCGTTTTCTTTCTATTAATATAGTTATAAATTCTATGACTATTTGTAATCTCTCTCATATATGCACTAAATGTATCTGAAATTATTTATTCCGACTATTAGAGATGTACGGGGTATACGGTAATGTGAACAAGGAAAACGGATTAACGAGTAAACTGGGGGGTTTTCTCAAAGCGGTTATACTACGTGTTCAAGATATACGAAAGTGGACATCGGCTTTCAAGGTGTATTGATTTTAAGGCCAAGCAAATTAATGCGGGTATTTAAGAAATAAAACAAAAAGAACTTCACATTTAGTGATTTATTTATCATTTAATCACTCTCAGAAGAGCTGATATTTAATTCCCGCAATATTTTAGGCATTTTCTTTTTTAAAAATTTATTATATAGTTCGTGATTTTCGCGAACTAATTCCGCCAAAGGGCGTTTACGACGCCTGGCTTGTTGCATTTCGGGCATGTCTTCCTGGTCCGACCCAGACATCTGTGCAGCGATCTGATCCCTTGGATCAAGTGGAACCTCGGGCCGCGCTGGACCGGCAGCCTCTGCAGGCTCTTGGGCCGGAGCTGGGGCTGGAGGTACCGGTCTTTGCTGGATTACAGGCGCAGCAGGTTCCTCTACTGGCCTTGCGACTAAACGTGTCTCCATTAGTCGTATGTCTAGAACAGCTTGCCTAAAATATTATCGTGTACTGTTTTGAATTTATCAATATTATCAAATATTATGTAAATTAATATTGCACGTGTGTGCCAACAAGCATTAATTTTCCATTCAAAGTTCTTTAAAAACTTAACAAGTTGGACATTATCAAAGTTTACATCTACAAAATCCGTCGTGTGTTGTATCACTTTATAGTTTCAAATCCTGGTTATTTACTATACAGCTGTCGCGATGACTTCTTAGAAATCTTAACTATATCAACGATGTTTACCTTATATCTACGTTATTAAATTCATTTTGGTTTTTGGACATCAAAGAATGCAGTTTTGTTGACATTCTCTCTCTCAGTAAACATGGTGTTGAACGTCAACAAAGTCTTCGTTTTAACAGATATCTTCGAAGATATAGAGTAAAAGTTGAGCATACAATTGCTCAAATGAAAATCTACAAAAGCATAAGTTCTGTTTGGCGACATCCGCGCAATTTACTTTCAAATGTTGTAAAAATCTGTGCCGGTTTAATCTGCAGACGAAAGGATTTGGGGCTTCTTTTATAAACATTTAGCAATAATGATTTTGTTAAATGTGTGGTAGTTATCGCGTAAAAATATATCAGTTTACGGAATATGTTGTCATTTTACAGTTTTTGATATCTTTGAGCAAACCCCTTCAAAATAATCGTATTCCCTATTCCGTGTCCGTATTATGTATACCCCGTACATCTCTATTATAACGCTTTGAAATGTAAATTATTTAGTATAATCTTTTAATGCTAGATAACGACAATATGTAAGAATAATTTAATTGATCTTAACGCCTGAATAAAAACATGATAAACATGGAAATTATTACAAATCAAACAATACATAAATAAAATGTCAAAGAACTATACTCGCGTTTCATTATTTTGGCCGCTAATCTTGTTGTAAAATTGCTACTGTTCTCAGCGCACAATAAATTTCAAATAAGTCTTTATTTCATGGGATACGGCTGCTATCCATTAGCAGACAGTGCACATCGAGACCAGACGACACATCCGTGTCGTCTAATCAGGATCATCACTGTTTGCTTTCCTATACATTAAGTTATTTCTGACCGAGAAGTGAACAATGTAGACCCTGTTCAGGTGACACAGATGTGATTAAATACCATTTTTTCAATGTCAGTGATTGCAACGCATGTAGAAAAAGCTTTCTAAATACTGAAAATTAAATTTTATATTTGTTCAATCCTCATAATTACAAACAGAACTTAAATATCATAACGTAATGAACGTGTACAAGAAAATATTTTGTGTTTAATGCTTAGATACTGTTGCAAACACATCATTAAGAAACGATGTTGTTAGCAACGAAACTTAAAATGGTAGGAATGTGGAAATCTTGTATTTAGTTAGTTGATGATGAATGCGTCTCATGATTTCGTTTTAGCAGTTTATTTTTGACAATACGTATTCAGATGATAACTTATAATTAAATATTTTTGATCTTTTTGTTAATTGAAATACAGGGTAAATTTTGATTGAATTAACTCTTAATTAATTTTGTCTAATAAATGTCGAATGTCGTCTAATTGTTTCTTTGCAAGAAAAGTTTTTTGGTCTTCTTACTTTTACGAAAGTTCGTATCTAAAAGATAAATGAATGAGTTTCAATTGCCTGCATTTTCAGATGTACATTTTTAGGGTCTGCTTTAATCGAGAATGAATAAGAGTATGAGAGACATCGGGATACTTTCGGAATCGCTGGGTTGAACAGTTTTAAACTATACCACTACATGTATGCCCCCCCCCCCTTTCTTGCTGGATTCCATCCCGATAAAGTAGTGTTTATAAAAAAATACTCTATTCCGAAAAGATAGCGTGCACTTTTTTTATTAACTACCTTTCTTAATGAATACATTTTAGCACCGATTACACCTAAAGAATATTCACGTGTTTTATTTGTTCGGCAATAATATCCTTATATACATGTACGCCGCAAAATGTTGTACAAAGTGACACTGTCTTAATTATTAAACTCCTAATTTAATTTTTAGATGTGTTGTGTCCACTTAATAAAAAAATGTGTATGCAATGTTTAATCTTGTAATTTTTTAATATCAGACGGGTTACAAACTTTAAACTGTACTCTATTCCAAAATAACTGAGCGCTTTCTTTTCGGTGATTTTTCATTAAAAGCTGATATTCTAAGTAAGTACAGTTTAGCACCGATTACACCTTAAGAATTTATTTGTACGGCGAGTTTCTTTATATTCTTTATATTATTTTCCTTATATTCTCCGCAAAATGTTGTGTTTGTACAAAATGACATTATCTTAACTATTTTAACTCCTAATATTTTAAATTGGTTGGGTCAAGTAAGTAAATTAATAATTTATGGCATGTTTAATCTTGCGATATTTTACCGTGTGACTCTGGTATATCAGACGGGTTACCAAACCAGGATGTTTCTGGGGACAATCGTTTCGCTCTGCCGATCTATGGGTTGGTAAGTCGAGATTATGAAGACACTATGCGACTCTTTTTATCGTGTTTTTAAGTGATCTAATGCTACCATAGAGTACAAAATGGAGAACGGACAAGTCAACGGGAGTGTTGAGTACTTTTCATCATCATCATCATCATCATCATCATCATCATCATCATCATCATCATCATCATCATCATCATCGTCATCATCATCATCATCATCATCATCATCATCAAACTTCGTCATCACATGTTATTTTTCTTTTTAATGCTTGACAGATATGCACTTTAATTCATAGAGACTTATACGCCTTTCCAATAAACAGTTTAGCAGTCCTGTACGAGTTACTTCCCGTGACTGGAAATCGATCCAAAACGAGGCTCTGCGTGAATGTTGAACGATCGGACTATGGCGTAAGCACGTAATATCTAACATTATCCACTATATTGCAGGTCTGCTTTCGTCGCCGGTGGTGAAAAAATAATCTACTGGACTGTTATTCTAGCCAGACTTTTTTATTTTCACTATTTGTTAGATATTTAGACTTTTAATGCTTAAAAAAATGTACCGTTCTTGTAAATAGTAGGCAGTATGAAACGCAATTTGGTCAAACATAGGCATATTTTTTACGAATTTCCATACAACATTTTCATCTTAATGTCTTTTCTGCTGAAAATTATATTTTACTGATAAGAAAGATGCAAAGCTATGACTTGTAATGCGCTATAATCTGGAAATCGTGATATGTCAACATCTGGTTACATTATCTGTATACATGTAAAATTACAATCTAAATTTATTGATACTTACGCATTTGAACAACAGAATTGTCATAATAAGTTATGGCGTTTATGGCGTGTTACGTATACTTCACAACCAAAAATGATTGATTCTGTCTTGAAATAAAAAAGGATCGGTAATCTGTTGTAGAGGTATTATTCGTAGAATAAAATACAAGGATTCCGATTCCGATTCCGGCTTCCAATAAAGATGGGAATATTTATATTACAATATGGTTGCATAATTAATTTAGATTACTTAGGTTTGACAGTTTGTTATTTTGGCGTTAAAGCCCAAACGCTTAAATAAACATATATGAAATGTTTTGCCAAGATTTGTTTCTTATTGACGGCTTTTGATTCTAACGTGTCGTAATGTGGATTAAAAATCTTTATACATGTAATTGTTATTTCAAAACAATTTGCTCACACATCCAGTAATTAAAGGACTCCGATATAGTTAATAATTGGGAGGTGTATATGCCTAACAGATAGTAATTACACCATCTCTATTGGTCAATTATAGGTTTTACTTGAAAATAAACACTTTTTTAACGAATTGACTATAAAATTAAGTACTGATGATATAAATTTGGATAATTTTGTGAATAATTTTGCTTCTGCTATACATGAAATATCGTTTGAACTACATGGCAAAAAGTTTATTTCAAATAAAAGAATTAACACTAAGAAGAAAGCATTGTGGTTTAATGATGAATGTAAACTTGCCAAATCACGTTTTCTAGATGCAAAAAGAATTTTTCACTTATACCCATCAGATGCTAATAAATTAAATTTCTTGAATTTGAGAAAAGAATTTTGTTCAACAAAAAGAAGAAATAAAAATGCTTTTACTTCTAAGGAAAAGATAAAACTATCAAGAATGAGTAAAAATGAGCCTCGAAAATTTTGGAAGTACATTAAAAAAATTAGCAAGAAAAACAGTGTTAATACTTCTCAAATCGGTATGAATGATTTTGTAGAACATTTTAAAAATATTTCAAACATTGTTAATAGAAATGGTAATGATGAAGTTTTATACCAACAACAGTTTTTTGATACACAAAATTATGTAATAAGTGAAGAGCTAGATAAAAACTTTACTACTGATGAAATTTCTAAGGTAATCAGAGGATTAAAAAGACATGAGAGTTGTGACCTTGATAACAATGTTGCTGACTTTTTCATTGAAGCTAATGATTTTATCTCCCCATACCTTGTGATACTTTTTAACAAAATTTTTGATACTGGAGTATATCCAGAGTCTTGGTGTAAGGGTACTATAGTGCCAATATATAAGAAGGGAGACCCTACAAATGCATCTAATTATAGAGGTATTACTCTTGTTAATATTATGTCGAAAATATTTTCACTTTGTTTAAGAGAAAGACTTAATAAATGGTGTGAAAATGAAAATAAATTTAATGAAAATCAATTTGGATTTAGAGATAACCATAGTACCACTGATTGTATATTTTTACTCCATTCAATTATAGAGAAAGTACTTGCTAAAAAGAGTAAATTATATTGTGCCTTTATTGATTATGAAAAGGCCTTCGATACCGTTGATAGAAATGCATTATGGGTCAAACTTTTAGAAATAGGAATAAGTTCTAAAATGTTAAATATTTTCAAAAGTATTTATGCGGTTGTTAAGTCATGTGTTAAACTGTCATCTAATATGTTAATCTCAGAGTTCTTTGATGTATCATTAGGTTTGAAACAGGGAGAGCCACTTTCGCCAATCCTGTTTATTCTGTTTATTAATGACATTAAACAGTCGATTGATATTAGTACCTTAACTGAAAATGATCTTGAATATTTGTCTATGTATCTCTTACTTTTTGCTGATGATATTGCTCTTTTCACGACGAATCCAGAAAGTTTACAATCTCAGTTGAACTGTATTTATAATTATTCTGAAAAATGGAGACTTAAAATTAATGTAAACAAAACTAAAGTATGCATTTTTGAAAAGAGAAAACAGAATCACAACTTAAATTGGACTATTAATGGCCAGCAACTTGAAATAGTAGATGAATTTTGTTACCTGGGAATAAAATTTTTTTACACTGGTAATTTTACATTTTCAGTAAAAGCATTATATGAACAAGCATTAAGAGCCTATAATAATTTGTTATCTTTATTCGAAAGGCTGGATTTGGACGTCAAAACAATGTTATCATTATTTGATTCAATGGTGTTACCAATTATTCTATATGGAGCTGAAGTATTGGGAATTTATGACATTAAAGATATTGATAGGTTACATATAAAATTTTGTAAATTTGTTTTAGGAGTCCGCCAGCAAACCCCTAACTTAGCAGTCTATGGGGAATTGGGTAGACTCCCCTTGTCAGTTATAATGAAAGAAAGAGCGCTGAAATATTGGATTAAAATAGTAAAAAATTCTGATTCACCAATACATCGTATTTATATAGATCAACTTAACGGAAATAATAACAATTGCTGGGCTAAACGAATAAAAACTCAATTAGAAATGTTAGGATTTGGATATATGTTGAATAATAATTTTGAAATAAATTTTAACCATTTTCATATAATTAAGCAAAGACTTAGAGATCAATTCATACAGGATTGGAACGCCTCAATCCAAGAGATATCAAAATTAGAATATTTTAGAAAATTTAAAACAATTCGGATTTGAAGATTACTTAACTATTTTAAAAAATAATAAATTACGTAAACAACTCACCCGTTTTAGACTGTGTTCGCATAATCTTGAAATAGAGTTTGGTAGGCTTATTGGAACTCAAAGAGAAAATCGTTTATGTAAATTATGTTCTACCAATATGATAGAAACAGAATATCATTTTCTATTATGCTGTCCGTTGTACAGAGAAATTCGTGAAAGGTACTTTGGAATTATATCATGGCCGTCCATTAATAAATTTACTTCAATAATGACGTCTACTTGTAAGAAAAGAGTTTTAAATTAAGCATAATATATTAATGAATGTAATAAATTGAGGAATGAAACCCTTGAAGAAAATTCCTCCTAACTGTTTTGTATGTGTATGCATGTATGTGTGTAATGCTGTATGTTTTGTATGTATTAAATACATGTCTTTTACTATGTAAATTTGATATGAACCCTGGAAGAAAATGCTGCTTCCTTATAAATTATTTGGAATAATTTTAAATGACGTAACGTATGCTTTGTATGCATTATACCATGTCTCTCTTTATGTAAAATTTATATGTATTTTGCTCATTTCTGTATTTTCAATGTATGCCATGGTCATATTTTTTTTCCTAATTGTAAATGGCCATAGGCATTGTTTATGCCGAGTTGCCAAATAAACGAAACGAAATATATTCACTTAATGTCACATATTCTTATATCTGCCCCTTTAAGTAACTGACAGGTGATCCCTTGTGCGCGACAATTTGACATTTTTATGGCATGCCGCCTTCAAAATCAATCGCCGCCTACATATTCATAACATAGTGTCAGTAGTTGATTAGACATGGTAATCCGGAAACGAGACTCAATTGAGCCGTGATGAGAACACTGGCTGATAGTTAAGGCTGGGTTAGAATCTAATAGTCTAACCATGGTTAAAGTCTTTTAGTGTTTAACGCGAGGAATAATGACTTGACACTTTAGATAAAAAAACCTGGTTGTTTTGTAATTTATTTTCGAAGATATCATGACGCTGATATATTATTACTAATTCAACCAGAAAATATATTTTTCAAAAAAAATTTTTATGATAAAAAAGAATGTTGCAGGTACATATTCCCCATTAGGTTAATACAGCGAGCAATCATTTTTTCCCGTAGAGCAGTCACGTGATTGGACAGGGGAGGTAACCAAAAAATTCATCGAATTATTGGAAAGCCGTATAGGAACTTTATAATTTAAATAAACTTTTAAAATAAACTTTATTACAGGTTCTGCAGTTGCTGCTTCTGCAGACTGTGATGGTGATGATGATGACCAATATGTTTTGGTAGCCATATAACAGCTAAATCCAATCGAATATGGTGCATTTAATGTCCACATTTCGGCTGAAGTGTGTGCCGTATTGACCGAATATTTTACACGTTAGACATATACGTCACGTGACATACGCGTTCTGTGACATATACGTTCTGTGGTTTGACTATAATTTCATCCCTGTCTATAATCATGATTCTTGACAATATTGGCCGGCCACGTGGCCCTCCACATGGCACGGACACCGATTATAGGGGCACAAGTTTGGTAGTATGTTTCATTATAAGCATAAATTCGGTGATTCTTACAACAAAATCTGATATCGCTCAATACTCTAATAGTTCGCTCTTAAATATTTTAGGCTTTAAAAATCGAAATTTTTATATTTATTAGCAGCATATATTGAAAATGTGACAATATAAGCATCTAACAAAAAACGACTACAGCTTAATATGCCTCGATCATTACACGATATCCTGTATATTTATGTACGACACCAGCAAGTGACATATCGTTAGCCTGGGGCAATGGACAGCAGGAAATGGACGATAAAATCGGAGACCCATCTAATGTTTCACTTGGTTTGAGCACACATATAATTTTTGATTACCTGCTCCTACCACTACGTTATCGCACAGTTAACAGAACGATGGGGACCAAACTAGCGCAATTACAGCGGTTTGGCTATGTGATTTTTTTTTCGTATTTATTTTTTATTATTTATTCGTAATTGTAACATATAATAGATAACAACTTTAGAATTTAATTATCCGTATTGTGGTAAATTTGTTGTAGATGAGATAGATGCAGTTAGCGGCCTGGCGGCCTAGCGGCCTGGCGGCGTGAAGTTAGCGGCCTAGCGGCCTGGCGGCGTGAAGTTAGCGGCCTGGCGGCCTAGCGGCCTAAACTTAATATTTATCATAATTTATGTTTATCTTTAAAACGGCTTGAAATCGATTTTTACAGCATGCAATGTACATTTCAGGGATGATTAAGTGAAATATCAACAAAAACTAGCTTTGATTTTTTTTAAGTTTTCGAAGCCTGGCGGCCTGGCGGCCAAGCGGCTTAGCGGCCTGGCGGCCTAAACTTAAAATTTATCATAATTAATGTTTATCTTAAAAATGTTTTGAAATCGATTTTTACAGCATGCAATGTACATTTCAGGGCTGATTAAGTGAAATATCAACAAAAACTAGCTTTGATTTTTTTTTATGTTATCGAAGCCTGTCGGCCTAGCGGCCTGGCGGCCTAAACTTAAAATTTATCATAATTTTTGTTTATCTGAAAAATGTATTGAAATCGATTTTTTTAGCATGTAATGTACACTTAAGGGATGATTAAGAAAAATATCCACAAAAACTAGCTTTGATATTTTTTTTCGAAGCCTGGCGGCCTAGCGGCCTAAACTTAATATTTATCATAATTTATGTTTTTCTTAAAAACGAAGTTTTTTTATTTATTTGCATCGCTTTAGTTGAATTTCGTCAGGTCTGCAGAACAATATTAAGATCTCGTTATTGCGAGTGGAACGGTAAAACATGATTACTGATCATTAAATGGCGGAAATATAGAACGAATACCTAACTAACTGCTGGCAGTGGATTCGATCTCATTAGGGTATTTGCTGTCAGTGTAGAGCGAATAACCAAATCAGCACTGGCAGTGGATTCGATCTCATTGGGATAACAACAAGAACTAGCTTTGGGACAAAACATTTCTTACGTTTATTTGGCTTGCAGTTAGAATTGAAAAGATGCAGCACAAATATTTTGCTCTAGAAACCGGAAGCAGACATAAATTGAGATATTTTTCTCGATTTTTTTCGCTTGCGCGACCAATGTAGATCAAGATCAGCCGGCACATCCTGATAGGATCTGCATTGGTCTCATTTTGGTCAGAAATAACCTAATGAATCAAAAAGCGATCAGTTCAGATCCTGATCAGATGGCACGAGTGTTCCGGCTGGTCTGGATCTAAACTGTTCGCCCTAGCAAAAAAGGTGTATCTATACAGGAAAGGGTTAAGTTTTTGTAAACAATACAATCACTGTATATAAACCGATTGTATAATCTACCGGATATAGCGAGCTGATTGTCACAAAAACATTATAGACAATTCAAAAGTGAGTGGAGTTTTTATCTTTTGTAATTAAAAATCAAATCGACATATATATGTTTTACGGGCGATTGTTGAAGTCCTTTTTATGAATGATAATGTTTCCCATTGTATACAATACACTTTTGAAAATATAGCTCAAGTCACTCACACAAAGTACAGTTTGCACTGTGTACTGTTCCAAAATCAATGTAAATGTTTATATTGTAACATTTTTGGAGACGTATTTTCTTGCTTACGATGATGTAACTAACATATGAGTTTTATTCTTACAATAATCATATTGCTGTATCTCATCAATTAACCATTAGTACATTACACCAAACTTACAAGCAGGTTCGACCCAGACTCTATCATTTATTGAACAACTTAACTCAATCTTTTGTATTTATATCGTGATCTGTATGTATCAGTTATATAGATTGTTTAAAGCCACAATAAACTTGCCAAACAGCATATTTTGTATTAACCAAAACATTTTAGATTTCACCTGTATGAATAATAACACAAAAAATAAACCTTACAATAAGAAAAGGGTGTTATCTTATTGATTTACAGCATTTTTTGGGCGTTTTTCGGATCATTTATTTTGTTTACAAAACAAACAGCGAATCTTTCCGAGCTGATTCTCGGCAACTCTCGGCAGGCGAAGGTCGCTAATTATACAGAATGACCTCACTGCGTTCTTTCGGTCCACTTACGGAAAAAAACCGATAACTTTTCGCCGAGTGATTGTAAACATTGGTTAGTAATTTTGTGGGCTACAAAAATACTATTCGGACCGAGTCTCAATGATTGGGGATTATTTGGGGACATAAATAGTTGGTCATTTATACTTTCTTTTGAAAAGGGTCAACGTGGTTAATTAATTTTCACAATGAAAAAAAAAACGTTTTGGCAAGTTAATTGTGGCTTTAAAGATGGATTCAATATATTTGGGATCAATAACAATGCTCTTATGACTGTAGAAGAAATCTCAAAGAAGCGCAAACAGTCAGAAGAGGAAAGTTCAGAGCAAGATAAGGAATCAGAAGGTGAAAGTTTAGAGCAAGACGTAGAATCAGAAGAAGAAAGTTCAGTGCAGAACGATGAATCAGAAGATGAAAGCTCAAAGCCAGATGAAGATTTAGAAAGTGGAAGCATAAAGCTAGATGAAGAATCAGAAGAAGAAAGCTCAAAGCCAAAACAAGAATCAGAAGGTGAAAGCACAAAGCAAGATGAAAAATCAGAAGAATACAGCTCAAAGTCAGAACAAGAATCAGAAGGTGAAAGCACAAAGCCTGATGAAGAATCAGAAGAAGAAAGCTCAAAGTCAGAACAAGAATCGGAAGGTGAAAGCACAAAGCCTGATGAAGAATCAGAAGAAGAAAGCTCAAAGTCGGAACAAGAATCAGAAGGTGAAAGCACAAAGCCTGATGAAGAATCAGAAGAAGGAAGCTCAAAGTCGGAACAAGAATCAGAAGGTGAAAGCACAAAGCCTAATGAAGAATCAGAAGAAGAAAGCTCAAAGTCGGAACAAGAATCAAAAGGTGAAAGCACAAAGCCTGATGAAGAATCAGAAGAAGAAAGCTCAAAGTCGGAACAAGAACCAGAAGGTGAAAGCACAAAGCCTGATGAAGAATCAGAAGAAGAAAGCTCAGTCAGAAAAAGAATCAGAAGGTGAAAGCACAAAGTCTGATGAAGAATCAGAAGAAGAAAGCTCAAATTCAGAACAAGAATCAGAACGTGAAAGCACAAATCCTGATGAAGAATCAGAAGAAGAAAGCTCAAAGTCAGAACAAGAATCAGAAGGTGAAAGCTCAAAGCCAGATGAAGAATCAGAAGGTGAAAGCTCAAAGCCAGAAGAATCAGGTGAAAGCACAAAGCCAGTTGAAGAATCAGAAGAGGAAAGCACAAAGCCAGTTGAAGAATCAGAAGAGGAAAGCTCAAAGCCAGACGAAGAATCAGAAGAGGAAAGTTTCCTGGATTCAAATGAAGGTTAAAGCACAAAGCCTGTTGAAGAATCAGAAGAGGAAAGCTCAAAGCCAGACGAAGAATCAGAAGAGGAAAGTTTCATTCAAGAAATAGAATCAGAAGAGGAAAGATTTAAGCATAACAAAGAATCAGAAAAAAAAGCACAAGGCAAGAGAAAGAATCAGAAGTGGAAAGTTCAATTCAAGAAAAAGAATCAGAAGAGGAAAGTTTTAAGCGTTACAAAGAATCAGAAGAGGAAAGCACAAAGCAAGAAGAAGAATCAGAAGAGGAAAGTTTAATACAAGACAAGGAATCAGGAGAAAGTACAAGTGAAAGTGTCCTGGATTCAAATGATGGAAGTGAATTTAAAGCTCGAAAGTCATCAAGTTCCAGATTTGTTCCACAAACGTTTGATATTGTTTTAAATTCAGCTGAGTATGATGAGATCTGCCCTCAAATTCACAAGTTAGACAAATTTAGAAGGGGATGGACAAATGTTATTGCCCAAAAGTTCAGTAAAGTAAACCCCGGATGTGTGTTGAAATTTCTGTACCATAAAGTGCAAAGAAGACATGGCACTTCTACCACCAAGAGAAATCCAAACTACTTTTTTGCTAGGGCAGTTTGCAAACACCAAAAATGTGGTAAATGGCAATTTCAGATAGCAAATGAGCCAAAGAGAGGAAGACCCGTTGTTTTTTCAGTAACCATGACAAAGAAAATCAAACAACATAAACCTGGTATCATTAAACAAAGGAAACTGTCATCAAAACTACGTAGAGATGCACAAAGTAAACTAAAGACTGAATCAGCGTATTCAGTTTATTACACAGAATTTGGAAAAATGACAGAAGAAGAAGTGCTTGCAGGGAACTACACAAAGTGTCAATCTGAAAGTGTTCTCAGAAAGGCAAAATCAGAGGCCAATGTAGGGAGCATTTTGCATCCTGACCCATTTACCGAACTTGCTATTCTGAAACAAGTATTTGACAGTGATGAGACTTACATCCAGGAACTAAGCTTTGAACCATTCATGACTGTAATGTTTAATGAACAGTCATTAGAATTGACAAGAAACATAATCAAAAACGGAACCGGTGTTTTTTACCTCGATGCCACAGGCTCAATTATACGAAAAATGAAGAAAAAAAGAGTTCTTTATTATAGTATGGTTGCAAAGGAACCTAATTCCACAATCGTGCCAGTTCTCGAATTCATCACAGACCATCACTCAACACATTATTTAGTAAGACCGTTATTGTCATTTTCAGCAGCTTTAGGTAGAAACATACAACCAGTCCGTGTTGAAGTTGACTTCTAATGGGCCATGATCCATGGAGTTCTCTTGGCTTTTAACTACATGGCAATCCATGAGTACTTACGACTGTGTTTTGAACTTTGCAATGGCAATGAAAGACCAAAAAACTTGACTGTTATCCATATTTGTTGTGCCCATGTTCTGAAAGCAGTTCGTGAAGCTGTTAAAGGGAAAGTTAAAGACAAAAAGTTGAGAGAAGTGTTCTTATGGGTGATGGCCATATTGCAAAACAGCACAACCCTTAAAGAGGCAGTACAAGTTTGGAAAGTATGGTACACTGTGTTAAAAAACAGACAAACGACAAGGGAGGTAAGCAAAGCTGTATTGAAGATAAACAAGATGTTGACAGAAGCATCATCAAAGTCTCTTCAGGAAGAAATTGAAAACGTCACATGCAATGAAGGTATAAACATTTTTAATTTGATAGAAGATACTGTTACCATCCGGCTGTTTCGCTGGGCCAGGTACGAGTGCTATTGTCCGTCTAGACGATGAAGGCAATGTCTACACGTTTTCTGGCTATGAGAGGCTTTTATTACAGGGTTTGAATACCAGTTCCTTGGTGTGTGAGCCAGTAACTGGCAAGGATGAATTACCCCTTTGCTATAAGCAGACTTGGGAATAACTGTTATAATGGCGTAAATGAGCTCCAACTTAATTACTACAGTAATGTTTTGTAATTTCCTAACTACAAATCTGAAATAGCCAGCTTCAGTTTAGGAATTTTATTTTCAATGTACCTCAACAGTTGTTAATTATTCAGATAATTCACAAAAAAATATCAAGACAAAATATGGAAATTGACAATATGTTAAATTCTGTTGCCAGACTATTATAAATAATGAATTCAGAAAGGCCAGTAGCTAGTCTAAATGGAAAATGCTTAAAATATGCTATGTTTTATGTTTAAAGAAGTTGCGTTTCTCATTATATTTCTGCACTTGAAATGTTAATTGTTAAGTGGAGCTGACAGCTAATCTATAGTGCTTTTTATTTATGACATTGTAAAAAAGGTATGCAGCGTTTTCCTTGAACACACAAATAGTATCCATTCAGAACATTGTAAAAATAAAAACAGCACAATTAAGTTATTATGTTTATGGATTTTTCGTAAAAAAAGAAATCTAAATATTTTATAATTGAGCAAGAACTGAATATAATCATGTAAAATTGTTTTCTTTTATGCAAAACTTTTTTTTTATATAACTTGCTTTTGAGAAAATATATTATATGTGTATGTTTTTATTAGTTTTAGTATCTTATCATATTTTCTATGCAGATTTTGGTGAGAATGGGTTGATTGATGCAGATAATAGGAGAAAACTCGGCATTAGAGAACAGTCGCCATTCCGCCCCATTTTCATCCAGTATATGGTTCCAGAAGAAACTATGGAAGATGATGGCGAATTGGAGGAAAATCCATACTTCAATATTGACATTCTGAACTTCATAGGGACCAATTATATGCCTCTGTTTCCTCTTTGGTCTGGTTGTATGTTAGAACAAAAGGGCAATGAAAGGAAGACTAGAGATTCGAATGGAGCTGTGGAGAATTGGATGAAAATAGTTAAGATAGACAACTTAATGGGATCTAAAAACCTAAGAGTAGGACAGTTTGTCACAAAAATGAGACCGATAGTGAGGGGGAGACTTCGAAAAGTGAAGATGTTACAGTTTGCTTAAAATAACAAAAGGAAGCCAAAGCGCAAGTTATCAGAAACAGATGATATCAAAGATGCTGAAGAGCGATGGAACAAGAAAGCTAAAGGAAAGGAAAAGACGAGCTTTTTCTATTCGCCACCAAAATCTGTTCCTACGCCAAAAAGACAACCCACAAAAAGGACAGATACACGCAAGAAAACTTCATTGGGAAAGGACAAAAGCAATAGATCTGGTAATCCTCCTGGCCTACGGAATTTCAGAAGTCCTTGCTGGCTGAACTCAACTCTACAGGCTATTGCATCTTTGAGACAAATGAACTGTGAAGGTATAAATTAGTTTTTAGTAATATTTTTTTTCAAGATAATTGTAACACTGATATAGGATATGGCTAAGATTTACTAAGTTAAATCCTGGGCTGAAGGTTATAAAACTGAGTTTGGAAACCAGTCTCAAATCTCAAGCATCTGATTGGCTGAAATGGCGACTGGTCGCCATTTCAGCCAATCAGATGCTTGAGATTTGAGACTGGTTTCCATGCTCAGTTTTATAACCTTGGGCACTGTACTATCAAGACTTTTTACAAAATCTGTATGGGATAAGTTCGATTCCAAGTGCAATCGTATTTTGCAATAAAATATACTCTTTCTTGAATGATTGTCGGTTTCATTAATGCAATGTTTAGTATTGTATTTGTACTTGACAGTAATTGCGACATCATAGTCTTATATAAGTTTTGTATATCACCTTTACCCAGTAAATGCTGGCGTACTTGCTATTGGGAAGGATATGTCGTTTTATTAGATTTATTGATTTTGCCATTTGTTTAATACTGAACATTAATTCTATTTAAATAACAAGGTACCTTTTAAATGTTTAAGTACTTTTAGAATCCTCAGTATAAACTGAGTATTTTGTATACTGTTAATGAAAAAGTTGTCTACTGTTTTTGCTAGAAATTACCTAAAATTAATTTAAATGTAATCAAATTTCCTTGCAAATAACATGCAGATATGTGATAAAATATGTTTAAGCAAACCGGTTTTAAGTGTTCAGTTGCTGTTATGTTTAACATTTATATTTATGTCTACCTCTACATAAAGGTCATGGAAAGATGTCATCAGAGGCACAGAAGGTTGTAAACCGCCTGAGAAAATACAGTCAACGCCTTTCTATCCTTCATTTACATGTCTATCCCCGAGTCCAACTAACCGCTGTTCTTGGGTATTCAACTTTTTTAATTGGCTGCTAACTTGAATCGGAGGTCAAGGTATAACATAAGAGAGAGAGAGAGAGAGAGAGAGAGAGAGAGAGAGAGAGAGAGAGAGAGAGAGAGAGAGAGAGAGAAATGTAAAAATATACCTGCATTAAATATATATGCCTATTACGTTTAAAAGTCATTTTACATGATGAAAAATCCCTACAAACATTCATTTCCTCGTTAAGAAATGTGTCCACAAAATTTGCGTGACTGCGGAAAACATGCGCGACTTTTTTATACAGTGGCCAACTTTGAATACCGTTATATTTTTCTCCGAGCTTCGAGTGACAGTAACAGAACAGATTGTATTCTGTGTTGGAAGTAAATAAAGTTTGAAACATTCACTGTATTTTTGATCGACATGCTCATTTAATGCCAAGACTCCAAAATTTCTAAAAGATTTTGACAATTTACTTAGTTGTTAAAAAAAAGCTAGTTCGTGTTGATATTTTTTGTATACACCCCTGTAATATACATAATATGATGTACAAATAGATTTCAAGCCGTTTTTAATATAAGCATAACTTAGAATGCAGTTGTGATAAATATTAAGTTTAGACTGCTAGGCCGCCAGGCTTCGAAAACTTAAAAAAAAATCAAAGCTAGTTTTTGTTGATATTTCACTTAATCATCCCTGAAATGTACATTGCATGCGGTAAAAATCGATTTCAAGACATTTTTAAGATAAACAATCTCAGTTTAAGGATCGTTGTCGCAACAGTCTTGAGTTTAATTCCCAGGTTTTCTAACATGTTATCATATGTCATTTTCGTCTCCGTAAGTGACTCATTTGTAATGGCTAGAACTCAATGGCCTGAACATATTGTACGTGTACAAGTCCCCGTTAATATTTAATTTTAATATAGAGCTATTACCTTCGTGCGTTATTAGAAGTCCATAGGATTAAAACGATATATGTCAAGCTGACGTAATACTTTTTGCTGTAATAATTATATACTTGAGTCACAATTTGAATTTTTTTTACCATTATAGAAATCGCACTGTCCGTCTCGGTTCGGTAAAATCTTGGCATCGCTTCATCTGTATAACGACACACACATCTAGACATTCAAGGATATAAAACTGAGTACGGAAACCAGTCTTGAATCTTAATCATCTGATTGGCTGAAATGGCGATCAGACCGTTCGCCATTTCAGCTAATCAGATGCTTGAGATTTGAGACTGGTTTCCATGCTCAGTTTTATATCCTTGAATGTCTAGATGTGTGTGTCGTCAGGAGTTTTCGCTCAAAAGATTCTGGATCTTTCTTAAATATAAACATTCACTGACAAAAGAAAACTAGAGCTGATTAATACTTAACAAAATTGTATTCAAAATTGGCACTGGAAATAATGATCACATTAATAATACTTTATATTTACAGATATGTACAAGCATCAACAAAATAACCATTTACTTCCTGGATACGCCTTATATCTCATGTGCGACCGCTGAAGATCTTCATCAGGATTTACACATCGCTGTAGATTTATCTGTTTTTTTCTTACCAAAAGGCGAATATCGCCGATTTAGATCAGATTACACAGATGTGCAGACAGATCAGGATCTTCACTGGTCGCCCATGAGATATTAACCTTATCTCACGAAGTAACGAAATGACAAAGAGGCTGCGTTACAACAAAAGTGAATGTAAGACCGTTTCTGGCACCATGCTATTTTCGTAGCCTGTTATGACGAGTTATTTTCCTTTCAACTGAAAAAAGGAATGATTTGTAATCCTTTATTAATTGCAATTCGACTAACAATTCCTCGGGTCTTGGTGTGGAAGTATTTGTTCATGAACAATGAAACTTAAAACAACCGAGATGAACTAACAAACAGCAATCAAAGCGTTTCTTATTTAATGAAAATATTTTAATGAGATTATAAGCATAAAAAGTGGATACTTTTTTTGTTCACGAATGGACGACAGAACCCGCATTTTATGATTTAATAACTGCGCATATATACATTTAGGTCTCCTTTTGATGGAAGCCTTTCAAAAGCAGAACAATATCTTGATTTCTTTTTTTTTTCGTATCAATCACTGACAGAGCTTATGCTTAGCGGGTAATGCCAGTTTCAGCCGCTGGTCATTTTATAAAACAACTAAATACATTTTAGAAAGATCTGCATTAAATTACGTTTATATTTCTGTTGATAAGCTTTGTAAAATGTATACGATATTCTTCCAAGTTTTTTAGAAACCCCGATTTATCGGCGTAACAGAAGTACATATATGCATGATGCAGAGTCTTTGAAGAACATTTTCTTTATAAGAGAACAGAGAATCGAGTACCAGACTCGATATGGTGAGGCAAGCATGAAGATAAGCTTCAGAACTGTGTAGTTAACTCGCTACAGCAGAAAGGTTTTCTCCGATAGTCTTTATTTCATGCATCCATGCCAAACAAATAAGTAAATCGCATATGACAATAGATCCCCAAGATCATTAAACACAATCTGGGAGCCAGTCTCCAATCTCAAGCATCTGATTGGCTGAAATGGTGACTGGTCGCCATTTCAGCCAATCAGATGCTTGAGATTTGAGCCTCTAGTCTATCTCAGTTTTTATGATCTTTGACACGGAATACCAAAAATAAAAATAAAAAAGTGTAAATGTGCGAAAGTTATTCTCAATCTGAGTTTATGTAATTATAAAGTTAAAACGTGCGATAATAGTTGACTAAAATAAGAAAAACATTTAGAAAGGTGAACATAATGGGTTTTATATAAAAGTCACAAAACAAAAATCTATGAATGGAACTCATAGTTGTCGGAACGCACAAAGACTACACTTAACGATGTAATAAATAAACTGACAATGGAACATACATGATCAATGTAAGTCTGTATGACATGGTCATAAAAGTCCCCACCCGAGTACTAGATCTATAATGCATTCCGCATTACGTGGTTAAAATGTTGTATTTCACGACTGTTTACAAATAAATGAAAAAGAACGCACTTTTCCATCTGCTGTTCAGTAAAAAATATGCGTTTATACTAACTATCTTTATCTCTCGCACACAGTTTCTTTTTAATAAATCATGCGGCAATACATTGGATACCCACACTGGTTCTACAAGTTACTCGCCGTGAATGAAGAGTAACATCAGAATCAGCCGTGGGTATCCGACAATGTCGGTCAAAATCATATTGAAAAATATCTATTGCTTTCAGGACGCCTGTTCAACGATTAAAACATAGTCACTATCTTAAATGCCTTAAATATTTCAATGCCAAAAATGGCATAACACTATAGGAGGGATTAGTGCAACAATCTTATTGAGTTCTATTTGTAGAGACATGATAGTCTATACGATAGTTCCCTTTTCGTGAATTTTATTTAAGTACTATAATTATGGAAATATGCAACTTAAAAATCTTAAAAAATTCTTTTTTCTTTCGGTATAGGATACAAATTAAAGCTGTAGACGTACGTAAAGGGAATTTTTTTTATATATTTTCATGATCAGCATTTTAAAAACACGCACAATTGATAGAACTCACATGAACATTTCTTGACAGTTTCCGTTAAAATCTTCATAACTTAAAAGCACAAGCTCGGGACTTCCGATGCCATGCATGTGAATGTACACAAAATGTATTGATGAATTTTGCTCTAGACGGCCACTGCTCGTCCAAGCGCCTTGTGCTCTTCTAAACCATTAAGATTTTAGTTTAAATTTGAAATAAGCGATCAAGATTTTTCACTTTTTGATTCAACCTTTTATTCGTGTATTGTCAAGCTCGTTTTGGCACAACATTTTCTCGTTTTCACGATAAGAATATTACTTTTGATTCATTTTGGAAATCCGCCTTACAGGATCCAACCCTCTGACCATCGCGCAAGTAGCAAAGATGTTGTGGCCACCTATTTTGTCGTTAGTTTTTTTAAATGGATTTGTGAAGGCTCTACATGACTTTCACAGAAAATATCATGTTTTGTAATATTGCACGAAGATTTAGTCTTCTGTTTGAATATCTCTTCAAATGTCGTTTGGTAGTTTGACATTGTCCGATGGTTTGATAATTATTTCTACGAATTTTAGGGATGAGTACGAATGAATCGAGTTCCGCTGGATTCCATTTCTTACAAAATAGTTGTTATGAGATCCGTTTTGATAATATCTGCCATTCAAATGACTTTCAAAACAGTCATTGTACCACCATCCGCCGCCATAATGTTCTGCACAATTGTCGTAGAAACGGTTGTCATTGTCACGATCACGTGTGCTGAAGGGCATTCCATCATGGGATGTCCAATATGGCGTCAGGGAATCTCCAGCGGATCCATGGTATCCGCTAACGTGTAGCCGATAAAGATCGTCTTCACTGGAGACACGGAACCGATCGTATTCTGCGTAAAATCGCTTGCCGCCCCATTCTTGCAAGTCAATTTTTAGCTCGTAATCACCTGAAAAAAATCAAAGCTAGTTTTTGTTGATATTTCACTTAATCATCCCTGAAATGTACATTGCATGCTGTAAAAATCGATTTCAAGGCATCTTTAAGATAAACATAAATTATGATAAATTTTAAGTTTAGGCCGCCAGGCCGCTAGGCCGCCAGGCTTCGAAAACTTAAAAAAAAATCAAAGAAATTTTTGTTGATATTTCACTTAATCATCCCTGAAATGTACATTGCATGCTGTAAAAATCGATTTCAAGACATCTTTAAGATAAACATAAATTATGATAAATTTTAAGTTTAGGCCGCCAAGCCGCCAGGCTTCGAAAACTTAAAAAAAATCAAAGCTAGTTTTTGTTGATATTTCACTTAATCATCCCTGAAATGTACATTGCATGCTTTAAAAATCGATTTCAAGACATTTTTAAGATAAACATAAATTATGATAAATTTTAAGTTTAGGCCGCCAGGCCGCTAGGCCGCCAGGCTTCGAAAACTTGAAAAAAATCAAAGCTAGTTTTTGTTGATATTTCACTTAATCATCCCTGAAATGTACATTGCATGCTGTAAAAATCGATTTCAAGACATTTTTAAGATAAACATAAATTATGATAAATTTTAAGTTAAGGCCGCCAGACCACCAGGCCGCTAGGCCGCCAGGCTTCGAAAACTTAAAAAAAATCAAAGCTAGTTTTTGTTGATTTTTCACTTAATCATCCCTGAAATGTACATTGCATGCGGTAAAAATCGATTTCAAGACATTTTTAAGATAAACATAAATTATGATAAATTTTAAGTTTAGGCCGCCAGGCCGCTAGGCCGCCAGGCTTCGAAAACTTAGAAAAAATCGAAGCTAGTTTTTGTTGATATTTCACTTAATCATCCCTGAAATGTACATTGCATGCTGTAAAAATCGACTTCAAGACATTTTTAAGATAAACATAAATTATGTTAAATTTTAAGTTTAGGCCGCCAGGCCGCTAGGCCGCCAGGCTTCGAAAACTTAAAAAAAAACAAAGCTAGTTTTTGTTGATATTTCACTTAATCATCCCTGAAATGAACATTGCATGCCGTAAAATTCGATTTCAAGACATTTTTAAGATAAACCAAAATTATGATAAATTTTAAGTTTAGGCCGCCAGGCCGCCAGGCTTCGAAAACTTAAAAAAATCAAAGCTAGTTTTTGTTGATATTTCACTTAATCAGCCCTGAAATGTACATTGCATGCTGTAAAAATTGATTTCAAAACATTTTTAAGATAAACATAAATTATGATAAATTTTAAGTTTAGGCCGCCAGGCCGCCAGGCTTCGAAAACTTAAAAAAAATCAAAGCTAGTTTTTGTTGATATTTCACTTAATCATCCCTGAAATGTACATTGCATGCTTTAAAAATCGATTTCAAGACATTTTTAAGATAAACATAAATTATGATAAATTTTAAGTTTAGGCCGCCAGGCCGCCAGGCTTCGAAAACTTAAAAAAAACAAAGCTAGTTTTTGTTGATATTTCACTTAATCATCCCTGAAATGTACACTGCATGCCGTAAAAATCGATTTCAAGACATTTTTAAGATAAACATAAATTATGATAAATTTAAGGTTTAGGCCGCCAGGCCGCTAGGCCGCTAGGCCGCGAGGCCGCTAGGTTTTGTTGATATTTCACTTAATCATCCCTGAAATGTACATTGCCTGCTATAAAAATCGATTACAAGCCGTTTTAAAGATAAACATAAATTATGATAAATATTAAGTTTAGGCCGCTAGGCCGCCAGGCCGCTAAATTCACGCCGCCAGGCCGCTAACTTCACGCCGCCAGGCCGCTAACTTCACGCCGCCAGGCCGCTAACTTCACGCCGCCAGGCCGCTAGGCCGCCAGGCCACTAACTTCACTCATCTCCTCACCCGACTACTGTCGAATTGCAATACCACATACTATGGGTGGACGGGTGGTCCAGTGGTAACGCGCTGGTCTACCAATCCGGAGGTCGTGAGTTCGAATGCGGCACTGGAAATTTCTGAAATACGTTTAGTGTTTCCCATCCAACTAAGTACCGGTTCACTCCCAGGAATTAGATTATCAGTGCGCGTATCGGTGCTATACACGGGGCACGTTAAAGAACCAGGGGGTCGAAAAGAGCTAGGGTATCGCACCCGGATTCCTTGTATCTGAAAGCTGTCTCTATAGTTATCTGCACCTGTCAGATGTAACTGTGTATATAGATATATATGTGCGTAAATACTCGGTGGTGGTGTTGATATATACTTGGTGGTGATATAATGATTAAGATGGTAGTGGTAGCATAAAAATAATACGCCGAATACAGCGATCTTCTATAATTGAGGTAAAAGATGGTGTACATATACGTAAAACCCTATCCTCTGGTGAAGAGGAGTGCTCCTATGAAATGGAGGAAATTACATGATACATAAATACATATGGTTTCGGTTGAACCAAAGTAAAGTAAATCCATTTCCCATACTTCTCAATGTACATTTAACATGATTTCTATCATCTTAATTTCTAGACAACCATTTATATTACTGTGAAGATCTACATTTCATCTATTCAAAAACACACAGGATATTGGGGGTTAACTTATTAGTAAGAAAATTAATGAGACACCATTTTAAACGCGGTATGATCGCAAACACGGTGCCAAAAATATACATCCGCTGTTCCGGAACTGGTACGCCTCTACCAAACGAGATATAGGCATGAAATCGCTTTCATTAATTTTCCTGACATGTTATTCATGCAGGCCAATTTCTGACGGTAGAGACCCCCCCCCCCCCCCAGATAAAAAGAAAAAAAATAGCATATAGTAAAACGGACTTTATTCGAATGGACCAAGGCGGGATACAACGTGATTAGGTGTTATTCAACCTATAA
Source organism: Corbicula japonica (assembly GCA_038501625.1). NCBI lineage: Eukaryota > Metazoa > Mollusca > Bivalvia > Venerida > Cyrenidae > Corbicula > Corbicula japonica. The sequence continues at coordinate 26,459 of JAZAYU010000937.1, read as the reverse complement.
GGTTAAATTTTAATTCGCGAGAATCAAATTTCGCGCATAAGGCATACATTTTTCGCGCGGGCATACATCAGCGAACTGATATTTTTTTCATAATATTAGATGATGTCAATAGTTTGATTTCGTTGGGTTTTATGTTGCGAATTTTCCTTAGCGCGAAATGTGTGAGAAATAAAATCCCTCGTGATATAAGTGATAAGCATTTATGGGGTAAATCGCCATTTATTTTATTGCGAAATTCCGCCATATAATTTATTGCGATTTTCCGCCATAATAAAGATGGCCATTTTTCCCAATGGCGATATTTCCCCATATTTAACATGGCGAAAAAATAAACTTTTTCAGAGGTGGACTCACTTCAATGTTTTTAACATATATGACCCCCACATTCTGAAAAAGATCAAATTCTTAATATTTTATTTTTTTCGACGAAATCGCCATGGAGAAATAACGCCATTTCAAATTTATGGCTAAAAATCGCCATTGCGATTTCATGGCGACGAAAAATCGCAATGGCGATTTTGGTGTTTGAGACTCGATAACTCACTCATTTTTAGGGATATTGGTTCAAAACATAGTACGTTTTATTTAATGAAATTCTCTCATGGTCTCCTTTTTATTATCAGAATTTTACAATATTAAATTGCCACAACACTTTAAAGGGAAATCTACCAGTTTCACCGTAAATAAAATTATTTGGGGTGCTTATTTTCACTCCTAATAAACGTTTGCAATATTGTAGATGTATACATTCAGTGTTGCTATTCTGCATAAAACCTATAACTTCAGATGCATAGCTAATAATTGGTGATATCATTTTTTCAAAAAGATCAAGCCTTTGTTTTGGTAATATATCCGTGAACTTGTACAAATATTTATTTAGTTTGAAAATTGCCTTTAAGGCTTGTCCAGAAGCCATTTTATCGTGCACGTTAAAAGCTCCACCAGATGTAAACATTACACCCAAATACTTATATTTTTTAACAATTTCAATTTGAGTTCCGTTATAGAAAAATCTGAGATTCTGACGTTGTTACCTGCCTTTCTAAATACCATAATTTTCGTTTTTTTCTGTGTTAACAACTAGTTTCCACTTTAACAGTAATTGGCTAAAACATTTAAAGATTTCTGCAAATAAAACAATGTCGTCGCAATGCGATTTGTTAACACCTTTCTAGCTAATACCGTTTATTGATCATTGTAAACGATACAGATACTATTATACTGTAATTATCTTTAATTGAAAGATATAACAAATATGTGAATGTAGGAAATATTACAAATACAAATAAAATAACCGGTCAATAAACATAATGTCAAAGTAAAATGACACAGTGCACATGTTATGTTGATCGTATGGGTTAGTAAATTTGTAGTTTTATGTCTAATTAAACTCAACAGGATACAACGCACACTTTCGCCAAGGAGCGATTTACCGGACGAGGAGTACAAGAATCCTCACAACCGATAACATTGGAGCATGAATTAATTGAATAAAGCCATAGATAAATACATTTTTTTTCTAATTCACTGCGTTTAAACGAAAATAAATTATTTATCCTACATTCAAGTATAAGAGAAGAATAAGTCATGTCGCGAAAAAGTAATTTTCCCACACAGATACCACCCACTGATATCTTCTTACAACCATTTTTTTGATATTAAGTTAATTAAAGTCAGCGCCAGTTCTTTGATGTCGGAAACACCCTCAATAGGTATGACACCAGAAACTTTTTTCAATCAAAATTTTGGCTAAAGGTTATAAAACTGAGATTGGAAACCAGTCTCAAGCATCTGATTGAGGTTTGAGATTTGAGACAGGTTTTCGTTCTCAGCTTTATAACATTGGGACATTAACTCGACCATGAAATTCCATTCATCAAAGATATTATGCTAATGAGATAATAAATACACACAGGTGGAACACTATACCCTCTTCATCCTGAAAAAGAGAAATAAGCCAGTATAATCTATTGCTTTTTAATATGCATCTTCATAGCAGTAAAGTCTCGTCACTTGGAAACAATGAATTTAACTGAATAACAGCAAAACACTGCCATGAACTGCTGTAAAAAAGTACTTGGTCTGGGTCCTGGGATTACCTTTAAACAGAATATGTCAGAAACAGAAATTTGGCAGCCTGTTGATACCAACAAGCCATTCGTATTTTCGGCTTATCTCCTGATCAATAAAGAAATATTGTGATCGGAATCAGAACCATCCAGTTGCTCAATTTGTTTTGCCAGATATTGACTTTGGATGAAGCTAACTGGAGTGTAAGCATGATGGAAGTACTTGCGAGTACAAAGGATCTACCAGAATCTCACAGAAAGAGTCTTTGCAGATTTCTATAAAGTTAAACCCCTAATAACTATCATCTCATTTTGAAGACCATTCCGATATAAAGTAGGCTATTCCAACGTCCCTTTTTAAGTTATGCAATTTTCTACCCCAGAACTAAGACCACTATTTCTGCAATGTATATGTATGCAAATATAAAATGATAAAAACTTTAAACTAAAAATATTTTAATCTCTTTGTCTTAAAAAATAGGCAGTCATGCCTTTAAAATGACCAATCATATGTTTACTTAAAATATGCCATGATCACGTTCTTGATAGCGAAAACAACCAAAAAAGCCTAGTAGAGAGAAACACGTACAGTCAAACCTGTCTACAAAGACCACTCGGGGGACAGCCCAAAAGTGGTCTTTAAAGGCAGGTGGTCTTTGTTCCTAGGTAAATTAGTTCTTTAAATCTGTTAGTGGGACAAATAATGTGTGGTCTTTGTGAACAGGTGATCTTTGTTTACAGGTGGTCTTTAGCACAGGTTTGACTGTATACGAAAACACAAACAAGTCATCTGAAATAATTTTCGGCATATACTACATAGGAACATGTGAATACTTTCTTTTGGAACTATTTCATTTAAAATATGTGATTTTACCGGTTGGCTTTAATACAACGTTGGGCACTAAGTGCTTGAATAAACCATCTCCATCCATGATTTAAAAACAATGTCGCACCTATAAGAAATTACGAGAGAACGTTATATAACGGCTTGATTCACAACATATTTCATTTGAATATTTTGAAACAATGAACATTTAAAATTTTAACTTGAAATAGAAAATGCATTATAGTGACATGGCATGAGAAACCAGGATAGAATTTTATGCATAATTTAGTCATTATTTATTTAACTATCATGGCCTCAAGATAAAAAAAACTGGGAATGGAGACCAGTCTCAAATCTCAAACATCTGATTGGCTGACATGGCCTCAATATTATAAAACTGAGAATGGATACCATTAACTTTCTTGATCTTAATATTTTCATTCAAATGGATATTTTTTAGACTGGGATGTTCTCGTGCAACATCTTACGGGGTTTATATCTCACAGCTTGTTCGCTTTTCTAGAGCTTGCAATGATGTTAATGATTTCAATGAACGTAATCCTTACATAACAGAAAAACTTTTAAAACAAGGTTATCGGTATCACAAATTAAGGAAAACCTTTTGCAAGTTTTATCGCCGATACCCGGAGTTAATTTAAAATTACAGTTGCAGTTTAAAAATTAAATCTTAAGATCTTTACTGAATTTATTTATTATCTTGGTAATTAATGCATCCTCTACTACCTTGTGCATTATGTTTAAGGTATTAATAAAGCAAAGACTTTTAAAATCCGTTTTTCATAATTATAAGATTCACATTTATAAACAAAATTAAAATCTATTTATCTGTTCCTTAATTTATGACGGATGTAGTTTTACATTCAAATTCAAGTAATTTTAATAAAAAGTCATTGTGTAGGATTCACAATGAAATGATTTAATATACACGTAAATCAAGATGAAATGAATAATGCCAGCTATAAACTGCATCATTTCATATACAATCTACGCCGTTTATCTTTTTTAAATATATTTCTTGTTTGCAATAACTGTAGATCCTGCTAAATTTGCATATTTTTTTTCAGGCCCCTTTACGGGTGACCCCATTTGTTCATTCTCATGAGTACAAAGAAAATAAAATATATAGCACATTAAACACATGTTACAAAAATAAAGACTAATTTATATTTATAATATTCTATAATTAAGATCCATCCATCCACCCACCCACCCACCCACCCACCCATCCATCCATCCATCCATCCATCCATCCATCCATCCATCCATCCATCCATCCATTCTGCAATTCATTTTACAGTTCATTCAATACATTCAGTTCATTATTTATTCAACATTTCAACAATTTAATCAACATCAATTTATTTCATCAATCAATCAAATAGTACAGTGTACTTGTTTTATAAGACTAGCGTGGCAGAAATTTTTCTATTACATAATTCCTCAATGTCACTCGGTTTACGGTTCTCTTGCTCGAAACGAAAAAGCAAAAGACGCAATGGTGACATTATTCGTGTAGATATTTGTCGTTTTTAAGAAAATATCTCTAAATTCTGCCTCTTGCATTTTAAAAATTTGGTACTGCGCTGTTTCCCTTACACGATAAATAATTTTTGGTAACATTGATCATATGTTTGTTTTTTAACATCAAATTTTCTGTTATTCCTGTACTTCCATATATACCATTTTGATTCAAATATTAAAGTATTTATTAAATTTGAAAACTTGTTGTTAGTGCTACCGAAAGAAACGATGTCGTAATCAGATTTATAGTATTTGGGGATTGGACGATTTTGTTTAATATTGCATTATTTTTTGCCCAAATTAATTTGGTATCTGTACATTCCCAGAACAAATGAATCAAAGTTTCTCTGTCGGTTTTGCATAGGTTGCATACGCCGTTAGAAGCCTTCATTAGATTAAGTTTGTGTTCCGTAAAAATGACATTGTGTAAAAATTTCCACTGAAACTGTTGTGCTTGAATTTACGCATACGACAAAAATATGTTTGACCAGATTAATTTCCAATGTAAAACATTACGCGGTAAAGAGAATTTCTGTTCCCATTTCTCTTCGGTTTTCAATGGTTGTATTACTTCTTTGACATAAAGTTGCTGAAGAATAACCTTTGTTTTTAATTCGCGCGGCATTAAGGGTTTCCCTTTGTTTGAAATAATTGCGAGTTGATCACGCCGCAGTATTGGTTTATAATTTGAATTAATTGTTCCCTCTTTTAGTGAATTAATGAAGTGTTTCGGAATGCAGTGCTTTATTTTGGACCATATCGAAAATGATGAAACTACAAAATTATCAGGAAAATTGTACTCGTTTATGTATGCACTCTATTCCCAAAACAGAATTAAATCATTATGGTTGGATAATATTGAACACTATTTATGTAATTTAGGCTTTCCGGGTATATGGGAAAGACAGAGTTTTATAAACAGTAAGTGGCTAATTAAGGCCTCCTTTCAAAAACTCAAAGACATATTTATTCAAAAATGGCATTCAGAAATAAATAATTACTCTAGTAGCAATCTATATAAATACGTTAAAAGTAATTTTGTTAGAAGTCATTATATTGATAAACTTCCAAATAATCTTTCCCAACCGCTGATGTCTTTTTTAACTAGAAATCACCATCTGCCTATAGAAACAGGGAGATGGAGAAACATTCCTTCAAACGAACACAAATGTCCAATCTGTAATGATATAGGTGACAAGTATCATTATATGCTTATTTGTCCTATTTTCAAAGACGACAGAAAAAAATATATCAATATAAATATTTTTAGAAGACCAAGTATGTTAAAGTTTATCGAACTTATTAAATCAGAAAATTATGTAGTTCTAAAGAATCTTAGTATATTTTGTAGTAAAATAATTAAATATTTCAAAAATAATTTTATTTTAACATAAGCTTATTCTTCTAGTTATTTATCCGAACTATTATAAATGCATTTACTGTTAACCTATTACCCCCTCTCTTGTAAGCATGTAAAAGATTTTATGTAATTGTTTTATGTAATTGTTTTGTTACTAATCGATATTTGATATATTTGATGTAATCTGTATTATTACATCATACCTTCCATCATACCTACCATTTATTAAAAACTAAACAATTGCCGTTTTCCAACTGTTACGTGATTTATGTTTGTAAATTGTATCGTGGTATCTTTGTTAATGTTATGTTTGCATATTTGTAAATTGTATTATGTCGATGTTTCCCGCATTATGTGGGACTCGAAACATTATATGTAAATAAAAGTTGAAAAAGTTGGAGAACCAGTTTCGTTTATTTTGTAAGCTTTGAAATATTTCTCTCTCACTTTTGAATGCTTTATTTTTGCGGTCCCATATGTCACCTATTGAGTTATTATTACTTTCTGCAAAAGGTTAACTAATATTGCTTTCTACTTTTTGTTTACCATGAAGGGATAGGAAATAATAAACACATATTTAATTAAACTCTTTAATTTCAAAACGTTTCGGCCATCGGCCTTCTTCAGTTGAAATTTCCACAACAAGCTTACATTTTCTTATTATCACAACATACATACAGGAAGTTAAGAATAATGTTTTTATTATTATTATTAAACATTATTAAGGCATTTTTTTAATAAAATGCTGGTAGTGTCAACATTTTAAAAATTTCTTCAATATCCGAGCATTGACACAGGAAGTAGGATTGTTTATAAATCTTGTCAATCTTTTTCAAGTGATGTTTACCGATTGCGTTCCATTCGCAGTAATTGGAATGTATAACTTTATATATCATTTTAACATTTAGAGCTAATTTAAGATCTTTTATGGTATATAGATTGAAGCCTCCTAGAGCCTTTTCACGAGTTAGTGTTTTTCTTGAGATTAACGCACACTTATTATTCCAGATGAAATTATTGATAATGTTTTCGATTTCGTTTGCGTAAATTTCTGGGATCCCTCTAGTTTCTATTTCGTAACTAATATTTGAATAAACAAAAGTTTTTATAACCAACATTTTACCTTGAATTGTTAGATCTCTTGATTTCCAAACCTGCAAACATGACTTTATTGTATTTATTTTTGCCCTCCAGATATCTTCATTACTAATATTGTAACCGTGACATACCCCAAGTGTTTTTACAAATGAATTTGTCCAACTTATTTCTTTAAAGTTGGGGTTTGATTTCTTAGTTTGCCTATGAAAAGTGCTTTTGTTTTTTCTTTGTTTAGCAATGCACCCGATTGCTTTTTCGTAGTTATTAAGATCATTAAATATTTAATGCAGAACTGTTTCGTTTTTTGCAAAAAGTTGAGTGTCATCAACATACATATTGATTTTAGCTTCCAAAGTTTTTTCCAGAGGTATAGGGAGTTCAATTCCTTTAACGTTTTTATTAGCTCGAATTGTACATGCTAATGGTTCCGCTTGAATGATATAAAGCAGAGGGGCTATCGGACATCCTTGTTTTATTGATCTTGTTATGTGAAAATATTCGGATATAAATCCATTAGTTTGAATAGCTATTTGCGAATGTTTTAAGATCATGTTTACCCACCCCCTAAACTTTGGACCAAAACCAAAATGGTGTAGGCACATATCAATCCACTTCCATTCGCAGCGGTCGAATGCTTTGGTTTTATGTAAAAAAATAATAATAATACCTTCTTTGTCTTCATTATCCGCGAATTCAATAATATCCTGTATAAATCGATTGGCTTCATTTATGTTTCTGCCGTCTACATAGCCTTTTTGATCAGAATGTATTATTTTTGGTAAGTACGGTGTAAGTCTGTTCGAGAGACACTTTGTTAAAATTTTATAATCTACATTAAGAAGAGTTATTGGTCGCCAATTTTTCAAATTTTCTCGTTCACCATTTTTATATATAAGAGATATTAACCCTTTATATTGTGACTGACTTGATGTGTTTGAATCAAGAATCTCGTTTACTAAATCATGAAACTTGTGTTTGACTAGGTACCAGAAATGTTGGTACCATTCTGCGGATATTCCGTCTTCTCCGGGAGATTTTGAGATTTTAAATTCGAAAATTGCCTTTTCTAGCTCGCTAGGTGTAATATTTGTTTCCAAAATTCTCATATCTTTCTACTTTTCTTTAGTTTTCCGACTCGAAGGAAGCCATTTTGAATCTGTCAAGCGGAGTATTGTAACGCGCGATCTGATTGGTTATATTGATTATATTCAAAATGGCTTCCTTCGAGTCGGAAAACTAAAGAAAAGTAGAAAGATGGCCTGTGTAGAGTCATTTCTTGAATCTGAAGGAGGTAACCGATTGTATTAAAGACCATTCGATTTGAAAGAATGGCAGATGTCATTGTTTACGTTGAACATGAACTGTAGACGCAGAATCTACGATACAGCTCTAGAAAAATGTCTAACCTCAGGATCCAGAACATGCTGGGCTTATCAGCTACAGAGATCAGTGATTGTCAATTAAATGGCCATAAATCTTGATAACCTGCTGAGCTGACCACGATCAGTAGAAACATTTAATCCCACCTAATTAATTGATAGCAGACCACATGTTTGCTGACCATTTGCTTATAGACAGTTTCATGAATGTGTTCATAATATAATATATCTTGTAAGCCAGATTTTTCACAGTGAAAGAAATCAAACAAATTATTAAAAGTTGGCAGAATGCGCAAAATGTAAGAACACTTTTAAATACAGTTAATATTCCATGTTAAATATCTCTAACATAATGTTATTTAAACAGGGGTTTTCTATTCAAAATGACAAAAACTTTAAATGTAGTGTCAGGATTTTCCTTAAAAATCTATTTATGATAAAACTGAAATAATCTTGATCATTTCATACGTTTCCGTGTTTTTTTTTCAGGATACGTTACAACTGAAAATGTCTTTTAAAACACCAATTTTAAAGGATTTATCAGTCGTCAGCGATGAAAATGGAGTGTGTTGGATATATTTTAGTGATCTCCGGGAATTCATGAACATAAGAAAACATGAGTCTGAAAATAACATAAAGAGCAGTAATGTTTTTAAATGGCTAAAAGAAAAAGACAGAATAGTAAAAGAAATCAATGGGAAGCCAGTATTTAGTGTGAAAAGTGTGCTTCAGTTTTTTTTTGCTCACACAGAAAATTATCATGTCTGTCAGAACATTTCAAAAGATATTCAAATTCATCTTGTGACAAATCATTCAGATAGTCCAGTTATGCTCACCAGGTTAAAGAATATATTGGCTGTGTCAAAGGCGGATTTCTTCGACAAAGAGCTTTTGTCAAATATAAAAATAACCGAAGATGAAATTGAAACTTCATATCCTTTCCGCGCCCGACCCTGTTTTCCGGACGGACGTCCGTAACGTATTTAAACGTGACAAAATTTTCACTTCCCAAAACCCGACCCTGTTTTACTAGAGGTCGCCCGAAACGTATTTAAACATGTGCGTTTTTCACGATTTTAAAAACCATAACGTAAGTCTGCGTAAATTTCATTTTAATGCCCGTTGAAAAGTGTATGTTTGAATAAAGCATATATGCTTTTGTCCGTTACCGGTATTCTACCTTTTAAAGAAATTCGGAATTTTCAACATGGTAAGAAGCCCGTGTAAAACACGTTATCTAACGTTACGGTCTTTCTTCTGTAAACAAAGGTGTAAAAATGCATATCAAGAATAGAATATCCCGAATTTCAACGCTCTTTTACGTAATTGGTGAAAAATTCAGTATATAATATCGCAGGAAGAACGTAAAATTAATTATTCTAATTAACAGTAATTAATTTTTATGCCATAGCAAGAAATGTCATTTTTTAAGTAATTACTAGGTAGATATAGGATTTTTTTTTAAAATAATGAATAATTATTTTGGAGTCACTTTTTTATTTTGACAATAAAAGATGAAGAAACAGCAACACATGTAATTAGATTTTTTTTTCTTAAAATTGAACTTTTTAAAATTACTAATTTTCTTATCAGATTTTCTAGGTCAAATGTATTCTTACTAAATTATATTTGAGAGAAAATATGCGATGCATTCAAAGGACTAATAGTTTTAAAATACTGATCGATGATTCCGCGTTCTTTTAAATAGCCACCAAAGTAAGGACTTTTTTAAAAATGAAAAATAAATTGACGGGTTTCCGACGAAAAAACAGGATCGGGTTTTGAAAAGCGATTTTTTTTTGATACGTTAAAATTAAAGACGTTTCGGGTGTCTTCCCGTAAAACAGGGTCGGGGTTTGGGAAGTCAAAATTTGTCACGTTTAAATACGTTATAGTCGTGGAAAGGATATAGTCTATAAAAGTGAGTTTTCCGAATATGAATGGAAAAAAATTTGTTTCTTTGAAAAACATTTCATGCGATCTCAAAAGCCAAATTTAGCTAATGAAACTTACGAAAGCATGGTTATGAAAAAATCTTTGTATTTTGAAAATGCCGTAAAAACAAACGCCATTGCAAAGACGTGGTTGGAAGATCAGCCTGCACATTCATTATCTGATCAGGATCTGCACTGGTTATATTTTGAATAGAAATGACTGAAAAAAATAATAAAAAAGCAAACAGTTTAGATCTTGTTCAGATGGTAAGGATATGCCAGCTGATCTGGATCTACACTGTTCACCCATGCAATAAAGGAATATATACACACACGAAGGAAAGGATTAAAATAAATCATCAATATTCCATCTGATTTCTTTCAATGATTTCTTTTACTAGATATATTCTCCAAACTGACCAAGTACACCTTACTTTGTAATTTGATACGGCCATTAATAGAGCATTAGCTGGGCAAATTAATGATTCCTGGGGTCAAGCATGTTATTATGATTTCATGGATACTGATCATCTAGCAGATAAGAAATCCAGGTGATTCGGGGAAGTTTAGACTTGTTTATTGTACTGGATATCTGATGTTCCACATTGTTTGGGCAATAGACATATAGCGGACTTGTTACCTTGTCACTGATTATGTTTGTATAACAACGAGATTTTTTTTTCTGATTAATTTTGTGATTTTGAAAGACAATGTTGACTGAAAGTACCAAGGTATATTTTCAGGGTTGTAGCAGGGTCTTTGGGGGGAGGGGGGGGGGGGGGTAAAGACAATGATACTGCCACCTGTGATTTTCATTGGATAATTTATTTTCAATATTTGATAATAGATAGGCTGCTGAGTGTAAATCAATATTTTCCGAAGTGTACAGCTTTTTATAATAGCGGGTCTGTTCCTTTAATATATTTTCAATACCTACTTTAACTTCGCCCGATTCTGTTTTAATTTTCGACTATAATTTTTGTTTACCGTTTCGTTTTTCTTAATTTAGAAAGAAAGCAGTTGATTTTTCATTTTCCTGGATATACTTTGACTTAGATCGTATTTTAACCGCGTGCGCTTGATTCGCATAGAAGTTGTTTATTTGATGTGATACATTCTCTATTCGTTCTGTGCTTGAAGAATCGTTTTGTTTCAGGCTTTCTAATTCAGTTTCTAGCCTTTTTATATTTTTCTCACTCTTATTTAAGTTTGATCAGAATTCAATAGATAATAATTTGAAATGGTGTTTAAACATATCCCACCATTGTTTAGTTGTGTTAAAATTATTAATTTTCTTTTCCCACATGCCCCAGAATCTTTCTATCAGTTCATTATAATGAGCATTGTTCAGAATGCTACAGTTAAGTTTCCATTGTCCGGGACCTCGGATTGTATTTGCATAATTTAATTTAAGTGAATGAGATCGTGATCGGAATATGGGAAATGTGTGATTTTCGAGTATTCTATTTCATTGTCGATCGATTTAGATGAAAGAAATAGATCTATACGAGATTTTGAGTAATTTCGACTGAAGGTATAACTTTTTCCATGAGGGTTTCGTCTGCGCCAAGCATCTTCAAGATCGAGAGTTGATATTTGAACATTCAGTTCACGTGACCCTTCGTCTGCATACGTACTTGCTTTTGATTGACGATCTGCTTTAGGGTTTTGAGTGCAGTTAAAATCTCCCCCTAAAATTATTGGAATAGTGATTTGTGAAAAATGTGTTTGGAGATTTTTTATAAATTGTTTCCTTTCTCGCAAATTATTTGGCGCATAAACGCTTGCCAACGTATATGTTTGATTTTCCGACAACTGAATATCAACGGAGAGCAGGCGACCTTTCTCGTCTAAGCTTTTAGTATTTTTATGTTTAAACTTAATTTATCTTTAATCATTATTCCTATCCCTTTGGAAGATGAGTTCGCGTTATTCCAAAAGCATGTGCCTCCCCACTCATTCGCCCAGCGTTTTGATTCAACATCGTTGTTGCAATGTGTTTCCTATAATAATACAACATCGTACTTTTTTTGTTTCAGCCAGTTAAAAACTAATGATCTTTTATTGTTATTTCTTAAACCATTGCTATTAACTGAAGCTATAAACAACATTGGTCATTATGTGACGGTATTTATAAATCATTTCTGCCATGCTTCGTTATTCTATTTGCTGACAGCGGCGTCGAAGAGCTGCTACCCCTTCCACGCTTTCTTATAATACTAGGCGTCTGATCCACCATTTCATCAGATTCGCCCTCATTAAAGAAAGAGAGGAAGTTTTCATAGAGCCTCTCCGCACCCTCGTCATTTACATGTACACCTTTAATGTCTCGTTCATCGTAAAGTTTAGCCTGAAATTTACCATTTTCGAGGAAGATCCGATCATTGTCTAAGTAATGGTAATATCTAGTTGATTTACACAGTTCTAACACAGATTTATTTACAACGATTGCGTCATCGTTAATGGCTTTAATAAGCTTCCCTTTTCCTCTTCTTGGCATAATACTGGAGAAGGCTACGGGCGTATTAGGCCATTTATTTGCCACTTATTTCATTGCCTTTTTTGCCATGTCTATGGTGTCATCAGTTTTACAATTTGAGATGTCATTTGTGCCTAAATGGATGCAAAGGAAAAATTTTTTTTCTCTAAAACTGATATTGTTCTCTAAATTTGAATATAAATCTGAAAAATAACTCAAGCGTTTACTAGACATATTAAAATGCTTTTCTGAATGAATGGCTAACAGTTTAAATCCTAATCTTTTTTAAACGTCAAGAAGCACATAGCAGAGCAAGCTAATAGAGCAATGTATAGTTTAATAAAGAAAGTAAAAAATTTATCTTTGCCAATAGATATCCAAATAGAATTATTTAATGAACTAGTTAAGCCAATATTACTGAAATTACTCATATAATGTATTTTCAATCTGTTACTTAGTCATTGTATGTCACGATACCTCTATTACATTTCTCACAGCTATGAGCCTCGTATAAATGTATGATGATGTTTTTTGCGTCATGTTTACATGTATTCATGTACTGAGTGTAGAAAATAAACTTGTAAACTTGTAATAAACTTGTAAACTAATCAGACTGTTTGGGTGTGAAGACTAGTATAATCCCAATTTTGACTTTCAAATCTATGCTGTTTAGGAAGTTCATCATGAATGTAAAATCCAATCTGCTCAGATTTAATGCTAAAATAATGTTTTTGAATGGTTTAAACATTGCCCCTACTTATATATTACAGCGCGACAATTAAACCATAAAAAAACAGTATGTTGATTTTATGAAGGTTGGCATATAAGAGGTAAAACCAAATGTGACGAGAAAACGTGCAATTGATCGTACAATAAATTTATACCGACAAACAATCTACATTAACAACAAGATCCTTACTTACAGTTACATTTCAGCTTCTTTCTTCTGCATAAGAATATCCTTACACATTTTGAAAACGTTTAGCAAACAATATATCAAGACAGTTTCATGGGTTACATTAATTTGCTCGTAAATCACTAGACTGGCTCTAGTATGTTAACTTGACAGGCACTTCATTGGTGTGTGTGTTTTTAACATTCTTTTAGCTCTCAAAACATAATAACTGGTGGAATTTGGATCCTTAACATCTCTGCACAGCCATATAACTAGGTTTTACTCTTAGTTCTCATCAGATCGCACGTTGCAGCTAATGATTTTACAATGACCACTGTGAAATTTGATTTTTCATTTAACTCATCACCGATATTTTATGAATTTTATTTGCATAAGAACATTTTTCGCATTTTTTAAATTATAAGAACACTATTAAAATTATTATCAATATCATTTATTAAACATATTTTATCATTACATATTTAGTAATTAATATGGTCATTTTTAATATTTAGTCTCATTTAATAATTACGCTTAAGTTGTACATTCAGCTGTCCTCAAGACAAATCTTGCTACAGACCAGATTAATGTTTTCCATAAAACAATTTCATACAATTTTCTAGTGCACAGAGATTATGTGTCACAAAAGAAAACATTTTAATATCAAAATAGGCTGGGCAGTGGCTTCTTTCATTCCAACAAAATTGAAACTAAAACAAGCACTGATTATAAAGTGACTGTTTAAAACCACAGATAAAAGTATCTTTCTCACATAAATAAATATTAAATACGGGGCAGTAATGGAAATGTTTATTACTGCCCACGCCGCCCAGCCCCCGGTGGAGCGCAACTCAATATTTACACCAATAACAGTACAATTTTGAACCATCCCAACGATGATATGCAAATTTAAAGCATTATGAATTTTAGAGCCTCAAAGCTTAGTAAAACCCCAAACTAAAACAATTTAATGAATCTGTCAAATCTGTTTAACCTATCTGTCAATTACTATGAAAATAGCCAAATCGCGTTTCGATTTGTGTGTTACGATGAAACTGTATAGGTGGTTATTTCTGTGATGACTTTGTATGCGGTCGAAAAAATTACCGCAAATTTAAAAGCCGAAGAACATTTATTTCTTCTTGAACTTGGTATTGGTCACGGTGTGCGTACTTATTTTTGACCTACGGTAATTACGACTGACGGCCAACTTTTGTCAACGGATTGCATACGATAGCTGGAGGCTACAGCGGTTGTACGTGCACTACTGCACACTATTTAAATAAAAAATATTTTAATGTTAAACTCTTTAAGATTAGTAAATCTGTTTTCACTTCGACAATATATTTAAAAAAGTGAAATATGCATATCAGGAATGGCCACATCCAGCAGACACAGCCTCCCCACACAGCCTAAAGTTAGAGAGGAAAATAAAGCATGGTTTTACAATAATCAGTTTCAAAATGGACGCCACAAACAATTAACGAAAGCGAGAACCCGAGGGGTTACCGCCGGTTCAAAATTGCCATACCATATATTACTAAAAACACATCGGTAATCATTGAATAGGCGCGCATCTTTTCGAATTGTTAAACAAAATTATCGGCTGAACTAAAGTCAAACATTCTATGTTAACAATCCAGTTACACAGAGCGATCGGTGATTGATCGGTAGTTTTTTTTAAAGTTATATAGCGAACCGATGACAAGGGATTTAACACCGATACCAACTCTTGATCAAAATTACCGTTGTGATTTTTAGACATGTTTAAAATTCTCGGTCGGTGAAAATATTTTACAATAACCGATTGGCAACC
The DNA here is from genome assembly GCA_038501625.1 of Corbicula japonica. Classification (NCBI taxonomy): domain Eukaryota; kingdom Metazoa; phylum Mollusca; class Bivalvia; order Venerida; family Cyrenidae; genus Corbicula; species Corbicula japonica. Next base: position 11,061 of record JAZAYU010000937.1, on the reverse strand, counting down.
TGTCTACAAACGATATCACCGATCGACAACCTATTTACAACCGATATCTCCGATGGGCAATCGATAAGCAATCGATTAACTAATACTAACCAACGAACACTTTTCAATCAGCGATGGCTATTTACACAGAAAACCAGAAATAAAATAACACATGACAACCGATCACATGTATATGTTTATTTTTATCTTATTTTAATAAGTTTGTATTGTAATGACTGCGATAATTTTGAAAAACTAGTATACACCTAAAGTGTTTCTTCATACTTCCACTTTACACACAGACCGCAGAATTTAAGTCCGATTTATGACTGAACTTGATGTCGCACAAAAACGCAGAATTTGGAGCCCTCAGAAATAACCCCTTATACGGTATTTAATGATATACTGGGTTGAATTTAAGATGTGAATATAAAGCTGCATTTATAGTCATCGAACCGTTTAGGATATAAAGACTAGTGTTACAGGAGAAATTCAACACCGTACTCAAAAACTATTCGGTAAATCAACGAAAGCACGTAAGTAAATTAAATTCTAAATAATGCATTTTCAAGAATATTGAAAGGTCATCGATAACGTTTCAATAAAAACAAATGGAATACATCAAATGGAATTTTCTAAAATTAAAGCTCTCCAACGAACAATTGAACGTAGCGGTAAGTGAGATTGCTGTATTGTTTAAAAAAACAAAAATAAAAATAATTTCAAGGGAATTCAGTTAAAAGGCATGATTATATTGATATATGGGTCTATACATATTGCTTTATATTTCTGCCTTCTCGGAATAACCATTGATGCGATAAATACACTCACTCCAAGTTCTACTTTTTGTCCATATTTTTGTTAGCAACACATTGGCTTAACTCTTTATTTTTGATCAGTTGCCAAAAACAGTCCTCAATTTAAGCTTTTATTTTGTATTAATTGACTTTGAAACAGATTGGCAAGTGAACTGATCACAAATAAATAACAATGAAATTCTTATGAAACTTTGATAAAAAAGTGACCATTTAGAACATTGGGTGATTGTATGAAAGTAGTGTTTGATTAATCATCATCAAAGACTTTTTTGCAAGCAGTTGTTTCAAATTCTTAGTAAATCGGTCAAAAGAGACATTTAACATATTATCTGTTGCACTTTTCTGACTTTGCTTGGAAAACAGAGCAATAGTTACTCACCCACCTACTGAAAAAGCGAGAGCTTGTCTCTCAAGAAAATTGAGTTAAATAGTTCTTAGATGAATTTATCTTTTTATTTAACTTTCAAAACCTTGTTTATGTATCAATCTTCATATTTACACAAAATATCTGGGGTCGCCGACCATTTAAGAAAGTATTCAATTTGAAAGTTATTTCGGAAATGTCATTTAAAAAATTGGTACTGATAACGTATTTTTCTTTAAAATGGTTGTCTTCGTCATCAAATGTTTACATAAATAATGTTCTGGAATATTCATGGTTTCAAGTAAAAAAACATGTCAGATTCTTGAAGAAATACAGAGAAAATATCTATTAAATTACCCCTCACAACTATGGCGGTCCAAATAAAACATAAGCACTCAACACAGATATGCTAATGTTCTCTGTGGTTTGTAATTTTGTTGAACATTGTTAACATTTTCATATACTATAGAAGCAGGGCCCAAGATCATAAAACTAAGTTTTGAGATCAGTCTCAAATCTCAAGGATCTGATTGGCTGAAATGGCGACTTGTCGCCATTTCAGCCAATCAGATGCTTGAGATTTGAGACTGATCTCCAGATTTAGTTTTATGATCTTGGGCACAGATGTGGGTTCAATTATTTCGATTTTGTTAAGTAATTAATTTATTTCAATTACTATAGAAATGTTTCAATTAAATTACAATTATAATTACTTGCTTTTACAGAAAAACTTAATTAGTTACAATTAGTTAATGAAAAAATAATTATAATTGAATATCAGGCCATATATTCACAAATACAAGCCTGATACACAGATATATGATTTATATAAAGCTTTCCTTTTGTACATGCAGTAATAATGAAATGTTTGCTCTGAACATTGTGTATATGTTTAATGCCAAAGAAATTTTGACTTGATGCAAATTTGTAAGTCATAAATGGATTTCAAAACCATTACTACTTCAATTTTAATGTCTGCCAGTCAACATCATTTAGGCCTTAACACTTTCTCAGCTAATGAGAAGATTGACTGAACCTATGCAAAAATTGATGGTGGAGCCAACGAAGAGGGATTGATTGATTGATTAACCAAAGTTTTCTTTCTTTAGGTTACATGTACTACCAGTAAGTGCAATTCAATGGCTTCATATTCATTTTAATTAATTAATTACCATTAAAATAATTGATATTTCAGTCAATAATTAATTATTTTCAATTAATCGAAAACTTGTAATTAATTGTTTTTAATTAAATTATAATTGTAATTGAACCCAGGTCTCTCATATATAATATAGTCAAGTTAAATACTTTTTTTTAAAGATTTAACCACAATTTCATTAAAATCAGCTAGGCGCTGTCGCCGTATGTGTTCTTTTCCCAGTAGGGGCAATACCATTTGAAATTCACAGTAATCTTATTATGTGCAGCGTTGCGGCTGTAGAAAGTCTCATCGTATCTTGATTTTAAGAAGGTTACTTTTGAAGCATATTAATTTACAAATGAGGCCTTCTATAACAACAAACAAACTAAAACACACACATATAGTCCGATTTTACGCATTGAGCCGTGAATGTACTTTCGTATTTAAAGATTTTTCTAATATTTTTTTATATTATTTTTTCAATACATTCATGTAAACACCGATAAAAATGCTATTAATATGTCGAAGATTACTCAAACACAGTTTTCGGACGATGCCGAATATGGTGCAAAATCGTTTTGAATTTTTTAGGTTAAAGTAAGATAATGAAATGAAGGTTCTATTTACTACAATTGTTTACAGAATGTCAGTGTTTAAGGGGTCACGGCAAAGCTGCTCAAATAAATATATATTTTATAAAAAGTCATGAACATGAACAGAATTAAACGGGTATTGCAAAAAAAAACCCAGATAAAACAAAACAATAAATAAAATCATATTATATGAACTAAATTAAAATAATACAAAGCATATGAAATACAAAAATAAAAATCATACTGTTATTGGATTCGAACTTAAAATGTTAAGCATCACAGCCGAGTTCCTTACCCACTAAGCTAATGCATCGTGACCGAATTTCTGCTAACAGGTTTTAATGTCGTATAAGTTACCTTAACGGTAACTGCAAATTGACGCACTTTATCTAAGCGGACTTGTCCGAAAGGTCACAGCTCACGGGTAAAAATCGAACTATACGTACATGTTCATGAAATGTGTACATTTCTATCAAAGTCGTCAAACACCTGCAACAGTAAACATATCAAAGGATGAATTAAAAGCAAGTAAATAGAAATATTACAGTCTGCTTATAACATCATTTATTTTTATAAATGATTAATTCAGAGTTTCTTGATATTTGATGGAACCGAATTGAAAATTTCCGTTTCGAATTAAATAAATGTTAGATTCATCCTTAAATAGCCTTTTTCTTATTGCTTCTTAATCATTAATTAATTAAGTATTGCTTAATACTAAACGACTTTTGTTGTTCTATCTTAACAATGGTCAATCATTACATAGTCTTGTGATTTGTATCTAAATAAGAAACAATTCAAAATAACGTTTCGCTCTAAGTACATATAAATATCGTTATTACAATTTTGATTGGTTGGTTAGTTTAAACAGCCTGTGCCTTTCTACTTTAAATTTTAACTTTGTTTCTTGGAATACTTGTTACGTTTCGATATTATTGTAATGTAATTTTGTTTGTTTCTATGAGTTGCTTTATGGTTCATTTGATTTTTAAGGGACCATATAGGGTAAATTTGTTAATTGTGGTTATATTCTGGGTAGGTAAAGCGGGGCACTGCACGTTAAATCGTTCAATCTCCATCATAACCCACTTTACATCCAGTTCGTCAGGCATGCAACGTCCACAGCGATGTCCGCTCAAACAGCTGTTATCCGATTTTCATGAACTTGGGGAAAATGTTTATGGGCATAATTGCTCGGCCAAGTTCGTTAAGCAGTCGAATTGCTTAAGGCACTCCAGAATAATGGTCCTTTATTTATACTTTAAAGGCAAGTTCGCCTTGTCCGCTCAAAAACTCAAACAGTTGTTGTCCAATCTTCATAAAACGTAAGGAAAATGCTTTTGAGAATAATATCTGGGCCAAGCGTAATAAAAAGTTTAATTGCTTCTGGTACTTAAGAGTAATGACCCTTTATTTATACAAAAATGGCAACAGTTAATGTCCGATATTCATGAAATTTAGGGAAACTGTATAAGTACTCAACCAAGCTCGATAACCGGCCAACCTTTAAACGCCCTGTAACTTACTATTACTGTGTCTGGTTATCAAATCTAGTATAGTAGTACATGGTTTCTGTGATATAATTGACACCTCCGCAAATGCCCCATAATTATTTGGTATTAAATTGTCTGGTTATTAAAGTCATTTGGGTAATAAGGATTCCTGCAAATAAAGACATGTACACACCGTTCTGTCAAACTGTTCAACCATTTAGAAATATTTTCGACGGGCGTATTTTATGCAGCATTGACACTGTCACATTGTTAATATACGCCTTTCTAATAAACAGTTTCACTCAGTCCTGTACGAGTTACTTCCCGTGGCCGGAAATCACTCCAAAACGAGGCTCTGCAGGAAGCTGAACGATCGGACTGTAGCTTAAGCACATAATAGCTAACATTATCCACTATATTGATGGTCTGCGTTTGTCGCCGGCGGTGAAAAAATAAGTTGCTGGTCTGTTATTCTAGCCAGACTTTGTTATTATCACTATTTGTTAAATAATTATTTATATTTTTAATGTTTTAAGAACATGTTCCATTCTTGTTGATAGTAGGCAGTATTAAACGCAATTTGGACAAACATAGGCATTAATTTTACGAATTTCTTACAACATTTTCATCTTAATTTCTTTTCAGCTGAAAATTAATTTTTGCTGGTGTGAAATTTGCAAATTGCTTAGACTGGTAATGCGCTATAATCCGGAAATCGTGATATGTCAACATCTGGTTACATGATCTGTAGACATGTAAAATTACAATCTAAATTTGTTGATACTTACACATTTGAACAAAAAAATTGTCCTAATAATTTATGGCGTTTATGTTCAACGAATACATAATTTGAATTTTTCATAATGTTACGTATACATGTACTTCACAACCAAAAATGATTGATTCTGCCTTGAAATAAAAAAGGATCGGTAAACTGATTGTTGTATAAGTATCATTCGTAGAATAAAATTCAAGGATTCAGATGCCTGCTTCCTATAAAGATGGGAATATTGATATTTCAATATGGTTGAATATGCAAATTAGATTACTTAGGTTTGACAGTTTGTAATTATAATTTTTGGCGTATATCCATAACGCCTAATTAAATATATATGAAATGTTTTGCCAAGATTTGTTTCTTATTGACGGATTTTGTGTCTATAACGTGTCGTAATGGGGATTAAGAATCCATATAATTGCTAAATCAAACATCCAGTAATTTAAGGACTCCGATATCCTTAATAATTGGGAGGTGTAGAAACCTATCAAAACGTAATTACAGGATCTCTGTTGGTCAATGATATCTGCCCCTTTAAGTAATTGTCAGGTGACCCCCTGTGCGCGACAATTTGACATTTTAATAGCATGCCGCCTTCAAAATCAATCGCCGTTGACATATTCATAACATTATGCCAGTAGTTGATTAGACACGCTTATCCGGGAACGAGACTCAATTTTGCCTTCGAGAAAACACTGGCTGTAAGTTAAAGTCGCTTAATTTGTGTTTAACGGGAGGAACAATGACTAGACACTTTTAGTCAAAGAAACGTTGTTGTTTAAGCAATTATTATGAAAAATATCTCGACTCTGATGCATTATTACTAATTCAACGAGAAAATCTATTTTTCAAAAAATAATTTTAAAATAAAAATAAAGTTTTTGGTACAAATTCCCTATTACGTTAATACAGCGAGCCATCATTTTTCCCGTAGAACAGTCACGTGATTGGACAGGGGAGGTAACCAAAATATTCATCGAATTATTGGAAAGGCGTATACAAAATTCTACAGTTTTCAAGATATCGACTTGAAACTGAAATTTTATCTTCTGCATGAAGTGCACATGTAAGCGACATATTTTTGTGTGTGGATCAGTCCATTATATTTGGAGGGGAGCATTATTTAAGAAAATCTTTCATTTTTCACAAAATCTTTTGACACAAACTCCTCCAGTTTTCAAACCTTAAACATACGTTCATGATTAGATTTGCATGACATATTTTTTCATGTGGATGAGTCCATTATTTTTTAGAAGGGGAGTATGATTCAATAAAATCTTGTGACCCCAACTACTTCTACAGTTTTTAAGATATTGACTTGAAACTTTAAACATATTTTTGGCATTAAGTGTAGAGGTGCGTGACATATTTTCTTGTGGATCAGGTCCATTATTTTTTGCTGGGGATATTATTAAATAAAACCGTGTTGTGCAAACTTCTACAGTTTTTAAGATTTGAAACTGAAATCATATGTTCTGCATGAAGTGCACATGTGAGTGACATATTTTTTTTTGGGAGGGGAGCATTATTTAACAAAAACGTATAATGCAAACTACTACTCCAGTTTTCAAACTTTCAACATACGCTTGTGAGTACATTTGCATGACATATTTCTTTCATGTGGATCAGTCCATTATTTCTTAGAAGGGAAGTTACTGTTGCACAATTCAACAAAACCTTGTGACGTCAACTACTTCTACAGTTTTTAAGATATTGACTTGAAACTTTAAACATATTTTTGGCATTAAGTTTAGATGTGCATGAAATATTTTTTGTGTAGATCAGTCCATTATTTTTTGCAAAGGATATGATTAAACAAAATTGTGTTCTGCAACTTCTACAGTTTTTAACATTTCGACTTGAAACTGAAATAATGAATTCTGCATGAAGTGCGCATGTAAGTAACATATTTTTGTGTGGATCAAGTCCATTATTTTTTGGGAAGGAGCATTATTTAACAAAATCTTATGACACAACTTACTTCTCTTGTTTTCAAAATATTGACTTGAAACTTTTAACATATATTCGGCGTGAATTGTACATGTGCAAGACAATTTTTCCTTCTGGATCAGTCTATTATTTTTTTGAGGGGAGCACTATTTAACAAAATGTTGTGATGCAAACTACTGGTACAGTTTTCAAGGTAATTACGTCAAACTTAAAACATGTTCGGCTTGAAGTGTAGATTTGTATAACATATTCTTCATGTAGGTCAGTCCATTATTTTTTGTAGGGGGATGATTTAACAAAATCTTGTGATGCGAAGTAATACATTTTCAAGATATTGACTTGAAACTTAAATCATGTGTTTAGCATGAAGTGTCGATGTGGTAGACACATTTTTATCTGGATCTAGTCCATTAATTTTTGAAGGGTAGCACTATTGAATATTTCATTCATTGTTAGGTAAAAAGATGCGAACATTATTTCTGTATACTGTGACAAAGCAGTATTGCGGGGGTATCGATCACCTTCCGTGATAGCTCTTGTTTAAATTGTTGCAAAGTCAGCTGTGTATTTGTTATTTTCTTGAATTGTTTGTCTACCTTTCATTTCATGAATCCAAGAATCTGGTGAGCGATAGCGCCTTTGGCCCTCTTGATTGAAATTGTGAGCGTGAAACAAATTAAATCAATAATGCACCAAAAATCTACATTACATTCATCGTTTATGCTTATTTCTGACAGTGTAGCAACATATAAGCCTTGCTGTGGAATAAGAGTTTTCCTAAAATGGGATTTCACGGAGTGGAAAAAAAAACATAAGAAATGCCGTACATTTAGCTTTGTTGGTGGTGTTTTGTGCGAAAATTTAAAAAGGATAGCACACCTGAATAAGGAAAAACCAGAGCAATTTTTTAAATAAGACGGTTGTTTCATATAGTTATAAATTTTATAAAATGAATACAAACTATATTTTTTACTAGTCAATTTACGTTTGTGAAATTGAAAAAAAAGCTTAAAATATGTTAAATAATTTCTCCTTTTTCATTAAATGTCGTCTATGTGTAAAATGTATGTAATTTATACTTTTCTTCGTACGAATATGAACATGGAACTTTAAAACCACCGAAAAGATTATGTCCATGCTTAAAGTTGTTTATATCTATTTTAAATCTTACCTCAAACGCGCACATTTAAAATAGGACAATATTGGATTAGTGAATTATTAGGCAGAGTTAACACATCTAAAACCCATTTCCCCACCCCATATCCCCATCCCGACAAACTCACACCCGCACAAAAGAGAAATGATTTAATCATATAACAAAATGAAAACTTTTTGTGCTTTCAGGTCGTTTCATATTACAGAGATGAACAAAGGAAGAAAAGAAATCAAGACCTATTTCAAGTGCTTATTATTAGCGCCTATCGTTACTGTTATTTTCCTAACTGGATATTTTACCTGTTTCAACAATAATATTATCTTCCCTCAATATCTTAAACAAGGTGAACAAGAAATTAAAAATGATCTCACACTGTCTAATACCCAATTCTGCGACAGGCAATCTTCTTCGCCATATATAGAGCCACTGTACCCAATGAAATCCTATCGGAATGACTATCCGTTTGACAAGAAGCACACAATTCTTTTGTGGAATCCACCTGATTGGTTCTTATGGATAATTAAACATAACACAGACATAAACTGGTGCACATATAGAAACTGCTTGATATCACAAGACAGAGCGTTATTCAATCACAGCAGTGCAGTGGTATTCATTACTCGTAACACAGGAATGAAAATAGAAGAATATCCTCCAGTTCACCCTGATCATAGAAACCCGAATCAGGTCTGGGTGTTTTTTTCATTGGAAGCCCCAAGTAATCTTAATTTGCCAATGCTGAAAACTCCGCAATGGAAAAATGTGTTCAATTGGACATGGACATATAAGACAAATTCTGATGTGTTTCAACCATATGGACTTTTGATACCGAAAGAAACTACATCATCAACAAAGAATTATTCAGACATATTTCGAAAGAAGACAAAATTTGCAGCATGGGTAGTAAGTCATTGTAAAACTCCATGCAAAAGGGAAACGTATGTTAAAATATTACAAAAGTATGTTGATGTTGATATTTATGGTGGTTGTGGAACTAAGGCACCCGAAGACCTGAACACATTTTTAAGTATGAATTATAAATTCTACCTTGGCTTCGAAAATTCCTTATGTGAAGACTACATCTCAGAAAAGTTCTTTAACTATTATGCACTTGACGTTATAAACGTAGTACGAGGCCACGGTAACTACAGCACTTATTTTCCTGAAGGCACTTTTATAGATACTGCAAACTTTTTATCAATATCAGCACTTGCTAAACATATGAATTATTTAGCAAACAATGAAGCAGAATATGTTAAATATTTACAAATGAAAGATCGGTTTACAGTCTATCAGCGCCAAAGCTTTGGGCCTTTGTGTACAATGTGTGAGAAACTGAACAACCTTGAAAAACACAGAAAAACGTACAGCAATCCTTTACAGTGGCTTGGTCCATGTTACTATGATATACAGGACTTGAAGGAAGATGCTTCCATTTATCCAGTTAAAGCAAAATCAACATCACATCACATCAAAGTAACATAAAGCTCTGAAAGTATGAGCACCTTTCTTTATGCATACTTATTCCAATAAAAGATAAACTAATATTGTCTAAATGAGTCTGAAAATATATTACCTAATGCTATTCAATATAATTTACTCAGCTTCTCGACGCCTTGTATATTGATATAACGAATTGAGATGTAACATGGAGGAGCAGGTGACTGTTTAGGCTATATACCACTATATCAAATCCTGTAGACTCCCACTTTATTAATTCATCAAATTTCGAATTCGCTATTAGGTCAAGCCCTTAAAATCTTATATATAGAACTAACTTAGAGACACATTTACATCCAACTCTTATCATTTTTTTCCTTTTTTATTCGTAAAAAAAACTAGACAATACAATCACTCATAACATGATAAAAAAGATAGCACATTACAAAAGAAAGACTACAATTTCAGTATTGTTAACATTTTAAGTTTTTGACAAAGTTATGTATAATTGGCTTGTAAATATTTTTACGATTATAATACTTACAAAATGTTATGATATAGGTATTCAACATATTTATCATGTTAACATGTTCTGTTCTTCTTTCACTAATAATATATGAATTGTAAATGCAAAAGCTAACATAGCTTAACAATATATTTATATCACTGTATTCTTTAAAAGTAAGTTTATATCCAATTATTATAGATTTTAGGTTTCTAAAATTTTTTGTTATACCACACTTTATAAAACAATGATTTACTTTCAACCAAAAGTTATCTAAATATGAACAATCGACAAAATAGTGTTGAAAGTCTTCAATACAGTTACAATATTTACAGTTTGGAGAATTATAGATTTTGGACCCAAGTGTAGAGGTTTTGGTTTGTTGGAATTATTCTATGAATCGGTGTGTATTTATGTTGTTTGACTCGGTTATCAACTAACACTTCATTTAATATGTAATAGAATGATTTCCAATGAATTTCATTCCTAAAAAGGCTTTTCCAGTAGGTATGATTCTTATCTTAGCATTTGTAGCGTTATGCTACCGCATAGAGAAACACTAACAAGATGTAAGTGTGTTACGGCCAGGAGCCCTCGTCGTGGTCCTAGTAGGACTGCCACACTGGAGAGCTTTGCTCGCCCAGTATTTATATAGAACCCTAGCTACCGTTAATAACAAGTTAATGATAATGTCGCTAGGTTTATATAACGATTGTAATAATAAATAGTCTGCAACCACAGCGATACACCGGTTGACCCTATCCGCAGGCCGTGTGTCCAGTGCACGCTTGCACTGACACACCGACCTTCCTACAGGTTCACCGAGTACGAACTAATATCGCTG